>JASVEL010012486.1:0-165097 GCA_032618575.1 Nicotiana noctiflora | reverse complement strand
GACCCCGCCACTGAACCTTTACTGAAGCGATGTTCTTTGACCTTAGCTTCCTGACTTGCCTGTCTAGTATGGCCACTGGCTCCTCAACATAAGACAGATCCTCGTCTAGCTGAACAGAAGTGAAATCCAACACATGCGATGGGTCACCATGGTATCTCCGGAGCATAGAGACATGAAATACGGGGTGGACTCCGGCTAGGCTGGGAGGTAAGGCCAACTCATAAGCAACCTCCCCAACACGCCTCAAAATCTCAAAAGGGCCGATAAATCTAGGACTCAGCTTTCCTTTCTTCCCAAATCTCATAACGCCCTTCATGGGCGAGACTCGAAGTGCAGAACCCGCTCGCCAACCATAAAAACTACATCGCAGACCTTCTTGTCCACATAACTCTTCTGCTTAGACTGGGCTGCACGAAGTCTGTCCTGAATCAACTTGACCTTGTCCATTGCATCCTGAACCATATCAGTAACTAGCAGTCTGGCCTCGCCCGAATCGAACCAACCCACGTGAGACCTTCACCTCCTACCATACAGAGCCTCATACGGTGCCATCTGAATACTGGACTGGTAGCTGTTGTTGTAAGCAAACTCCGCTAGTGGCGAGAAATGATCCCATGAACCTCCAAACTCAATCACGCACGCACGGAGCATATCCTCCAAAATCTAAATAGTGCGCTCGGACTGCCCATCAGTCTGGGGGTGAAAGGCTGTGCTCAGCTCCACCCGAGTGCCTAACTCCTGCTGTACGGCTCTCCAGAACCGTGAAGTGAACTGAGTGCCTCTATCTGAAATGATGGAAACTGGAATACCATGCAGCCGAACTATCTCCCTGATGTAGATCTCCGCCAGTCGCTCCGATGAATAAGTAGTGCTCACCGGTATGAAGTGGGCGGACTTGGTCAGCCGATCCACAATAACCCAAATGGAATCAAACTTCCTAACGGTCCGTGGAAGCCCGGATACAAAGACCATGGTGATGCGCTCCCATTTCCACTCTGGAATCTCAATCTGCTGCATTAACCCACCCGGACGCTGATGCTCATACTTCACCTGCTGGCAGTTGAGGCACTTAGAAACATAATCAGCTATATCCCTCTTCATCCGCCTCCACCAATAATGCTGTCTCAAGTCCTGGTACATCTTCGCGGCACCCGGATGGATGGAATAACGCGAGCTATGGGCCTCTGCTAGAATCAACTCTCGAAGATCATCCACATTGGGCACACAAATACGCCCCCGCATCCTCATAACTCCATCATCCCCAATGGTAACATCTCGAGCATCACCATGCCGAACTCTATCCTGGAGGACAAACAAATGAGGGTCATCGAACTGACGCTCCCTGATGCGGTCAAATAAAGAAGACCGAGAAACCACACAAGCCAGAACCCGGCTGGGCTCCGAAAGATCCAGTCTAACAAACTGCCTGGGTAAAGCCTGAACATCCATCGCCATAGGCCTCTCCAAAGCTGGTAGATATGCTAAACTCCCCAAACTCTCTGCCCGACGACTCAAGGCATCGGCAACCACATTAGCCTTGCCCGGATGATAGAGAATAGTAATATCATAGTCCTTCGGTAGCTCCAACCATCTCCTCTGACGCATATTCAGGTCCTTCTGCTTAAGCAAGTGCTGCAAGCTCCGGTGATCAGTGTAGATCTCACAAGGAACCCCATATAAGTAATGACGCTAGATCTTCAAGGCGTGAACAATGGCAGCTAGCTCCAGATCATGAACATGGTAGTTCTTCTCATGTGCCTTCAACTGTCTGGACGCGTAGGCAATCACCCTACCGTCCCGCATCAATACTGCACCGAGTCCAACTCGTGAGGCATCACAATATACTGTATAGGACCCCGAACCTCTAGGAAACATCAAGATAGGTGTCGAAGTCAAAGCTGCCTTGAGCTTCTGAAAGCTCGCCTCACACATCTATCCACTGAAAAGGGGCACCCTTTTGGGTCAATCTGGTCATAGGTGCTACGATCGAAGAGAATCCCTCCACGAAACGATGGTAATAGCCCGCCCACCCAAGGAAACTGCGAATCTCAATAGCTGAGGAGGGTCTGGGCCAACTCTGCACGGCCTCCACCTTCCTCGGATCCACTCGAATACCATCGCTCGACACCACGTGGCCTAGAAATGCCACTGAACTCAACCAGAATTCACATTTAGAGAACTTGGCATATAGCTGCTTCTCCCTCAGAATCTGAAGCACTATCCTCAGATGCTGCTCGTGCTCTTCCCGACTCCGGGAATATACTAGAATATCATCAATGAAAACAATCAAGAACGAGTCCATATATGGCCTGAACACACTGTGCATCAAATGCATAAAGGGTGCTGGGGCATTAGTCAGCCCAAAAGACATCACGAGGAACTCGTAGTGACCATACCGAGTCCTGAAGGCAGTCTTCGGGATATCTGGCTCCTGAATATTCAGCTGAAGATAACCAGAGAACAAATCAATCTTAGAGAACACTTGTGCGCCCTGTAGCTGGTCAAACAAATCATCAATGCGAGGCAAAGGATCCTTCACTGTAACTTTGTTCAGCTGACGATAGTCAATACACATACGCATAGAACCGTCTTTTTTCTTTACAAACAATACAGGAGCACCCCAAGGTGAAACACTGGGCCGAATGAAACCCTTACCCAATAACTCCCTTAACTAATCCTTCAACTCGTTCAACTCAGGAGGATCCATACGGTACGGTGGAATAGAAATGGGTTGAGTGCCCGACAACAAGTCAATAGCAAAATCAATATCTCTGTCGGGCGGCATGCCCGGGAGATCAGCTGAAAATACATCAGCGAAATCACGTACCACATGAACGAAATCAATAGAGGGAGTGTCAATACTGACATCCCGCACATAAGCTAGATAAGCAAGACACCCCTTCTCAACCATATGCTGAGCTTTGAGAAAGGAAATAACACGGCTAGGGGTGTGATCTAGAGTACCACTCCACTCAATACGTGGAATGCCTGGCATAGCCAGCGTCACAATCTTGGCGTGACAATCAAGAATAGCATAATGGGGCGACAACCAGTCCATGCCCAGAATAATATCAAAATCGACCGTCCCGAGCAATAATAGATCCGCTCTGGTCTCCAAACCACATATAGTAACCAAACACGACCGATACACACGGTCTACAACCAAAGAATCTCCCACCAGAGTGGAAACATAAATGGGGGCACTCAAAGAATTCCGAGGCACACCAGATGAGAAGCAGAATAAGAGGACACATATGAAAAATTAGAACTAGGGTCGAATAAAACCGATGCCTCCATGTGACTAACAAGAATAATACATGTGATAACAGAGTCAGATGCAACAGCTGCAACGCGATCCGAAATAGCATAAAATCTGGCCTGACCCCTCTCTCGAGGATGGCCTCTAGCACCTTGATCCCCGCCCCTGGCTGGCTGGGCAGGTGGGGTGGCAGCTGGGGCTGGAATGATGACCTGCTGACCCTGCAAACCATGCTGAGGCTGCGAAGACTGTGGAGGGGCTCCTCTCCTACGCCTGGGGCACTCCCTAACTAGATGGCGAGTATCCCCGCACTCAAAACACGCTCTGGGAGGACGCAATGGCTGTAACTGGCTGGCCTCACCCACACTAGTCTGGACCTTGGAGATACCCCGCGCGGGAGGCGCACTGGAAACTGGGGGAGCATAATAAGGCTCCTGAGGTGCTGGAAGAGCTGGAGTACTACCGACTGATAGCAATGCTGAATGAACTGGACGATCGGAATAACCCCTGCCAAAACGGCCGGCTGCTGAAGTACGGGCACTAGAGAAATGGCCCGACTCACGAGACCTCTTGGCCTCCCTCTCTCCCCGCTCTCTAGGGAGCATACTCTCGATCCTCCTGGCAATGCTCACTGCCTGCTGATAAGATATATCTGTCTCCAACTCTCTAGCCATGCTGGATCGGATCGGCGGAATCAGGCCCTCAATAAATCTCTGCACCCTTTCCCGGACCGTGGCCACCAAAGCTGGTGCATGCCTGGCGAGACGGGTGAAACTGATAGCATACTCCGATACTGACATGGAGCCCTGTCGCAACCGCTCAAACTCTAAGCGCCAAGAATCCCTAAGGCTCGGGGAACAAACTCTCTTAAAAACAGATCTGAAAACTGCGTCCAGGTCAATGAAACAGACTCCCCTGGACTATCTAACTCATACGTGCGCCACCAATCGTAAGCGGCCCCACAAAACTGAAAAGCAGTGAAGGAAACCTCGCTGGTCTCCACAATCCCCATAGTACGAAGAATACGATGACACTCCTCTAGAAAACCCAATGCATCATCTGAAGCCAAACCACTGAACGCTGTGGCTGCACCTCGGGCGCGTTCTCGTCCTCTACCACAGCCCCGGCCTCTAATGGCGGCAGTAGGGGGCGCGGGTGCCTGATCCTCGCGAGTAACACGTGTCCTCGCCATCTGTGAGAGAATAGAAAGCAGAAGTTTAGATTTGGTGCCAAAAATGTCGCACGACAAGGAATCCAAAATAAATGAAGAGTTTCCTAAACAGTTACTTAGTCTCCCGTAGATAAATACAGACGTCTCCGTATCGATCAGCGAGACTCTAAGTAAACGGTCTGTGTCCCGTGACTCCTATGAACCTAGAGCTCTCATACAAACTTGTCACGACCCTGGTTCACCTATCGTGAACCTGTCATGACGGCACCTAGTCCCCGCGACTAGGTAAGCCTAACACATTGCAGAATATACAAGTTTATGAACATTAAACAAGAAATAGCGGAAAAACGATATAAATAGGAATGTAATCCGTGCCTCTTGGCACATACACTCGTCAAACACATAGTATAACATACCACCAAGACCCAAAATCCCACGGGTAACACAGACTAAAAGGGGAAATACAACTGTGGCTCTATATATCAAGAGTATCTAAAACAACGAAATGAGGGAAAACATCTACTAATACTATCAGAATAGAAGGAGGGCCTCCGGATCCGCGGACGTAGCAGATCATACATCGAGGTCTTCAAATATGCTGCTGAATCACCTAGTATGAGCCTGTCCTGATGTACCCGGATCTGGACAACAAAAGTGTGCAGAAGAGTAGCATGAGTACACCACGGCGGTACTCAGTAAGTGCCAAGCCTAACCTCGATGCAGTAGTGACGAGGAAGGTCAGGGCCCTACTGAGAGAACAATTACAAAATAATCAAAATAGTAATAAGCAGGAATATGTGAGAATAAATCTGAAGTAACATCAATAAGGTAATTACTACAACGGACTACGAATAACTAACTACAAGTAACCAACTCAACAAAACTCAAACCAGCAAGTCCAAGATCTGTGGGAATTGAACCCACAATCCCACTCTATAATCAACAATCCAGGAGCTACGGGAATTTAAACCGCAGTCCCAATATCAGTATCTCTGGGTCTCCGGGAATCGAACCCGCAGCCCGTGTCTCAATACCTCAGGATGTGTCTCAATATCTCAGGATCTCCGGGAATCGAACCCGCAGTCCATATCACAATAATATATCAATAATTTCCGGGTATCCGGGAATCGAACCCGCAGCCCTTAGATCTCCGGGAATCGAACCCGCAGTCCACCAACACGACAAATGAGAAAAACGCACAGAGAAAATATAATATGCTTAACTACAACTTCATCAAAACTAGTACCAACAATCTTCAAGAAGTTCAAGTAAGACAATTAGGCAATTAGACAGATAAATCCTATCTAATCATGCTTTTCTAGCGAATACCATGTAAACGTACAATTTAATCAACTAAGAACAGGAATATCACTAATCGGACAATTCACGTAAAGTGAATTATAACAACCAGTGCATGTACACGCCCGTCACCTCGCGTACAAGGCATTTAAACTATCACATAATGTCCTAGGGGTGAAGGTTCCCCCACACGAGGTTAGACAAGCTACTTACCTCGACTCCGGTACAAAATCGCTAAGAGACAACTCTCTTGCTGCAAATGTCGGCCTCCACAGGTGTAGTATCTGATAAAAATCAATCGAATCACATCAAAATAGGCCAATTGGGTATTACCCAATCAAAACAATTCAAAATACACCAAAACTACAAGTTGCGAAAACTCGACTTTCGGTACGCTTCTCAAAAAATTACGAAAATTACATATTCGGAACCCTCGTCTCAATACGAGTCTAAGCATATAAAATTTACCAAATTCGGACTCCATTTGCCCATTCAAATCCTTGATTTTCTAAAATTCAAGCCTAGGGCTAAAACCTCCATAAAATACCCCAAATTCCTCCAATTTAATGAGATAATTGCATAATATTATCAATACTAATCATAATTCGAGTCCACAGTTAATTACCTGATTAATACCCTTGAATTTCCCTTCAAAATCGCCCAAATCGCCTCTTAAGCCGAGCCCCAATGTTTTGAAATGTTTCTAAAATTTCTAACTTCTGATATAAAAACACTCTGCGATTTCCGCTTCTGCGGACAAATTTACGCCTCTACGATACCGCTTCCGCGACCATTTGGTCGCTTCTGCGAATCCCAGGCCTAACTGGCCATTTTCGTTTCTGCGAGCCACGGACCGCTTCCGCGTGTCCGTTCCTGTAGAATTACCTCCGCTCCTGTGGGACTTCCCGCTTTTGCGAGTAGGAGTCCGCTTCTGCGGACTCGCTTAAGCGAACGACCTTCCGCTCATGCGGATTCTTCACTCCTCGACCCTAGGTCGCTTCTGCGACAAGCCTTCCGCACCCACGACACCGCCTCAGCGGAACAGGATCCGCCTCTGCGAACCCAGGCGCTCCTGCGCTCCAAATTCCGCTACTGCGGACTAGCCTCTGCGGTCCAATTTCCGCAGGGGCAAAAACAACAAAACAGAATGTCCAAAACTACAATTTTCCATGTTTTCTTCCCGTTTGCCTATCCGATAACACCCCGAGGCCCCCGAGACCTCATCCAAACACACCAACACATCCTAATACCTTATTCGAACTTGTCCCAATGGTAAAAACATGTCCTTAAACACAGAAAACATCGAATTATAGCGGATTCAAGCCTAAGTTTTCATCTAAACTTCCGAAATCAACATTCAATCAAAAACTCGACCAAACGACGTCCGAATGACCTGAAAATTTGCGGACATATCCAAAATCACATAACGAAGCTACAAAAATTATCGGAATTCCATTCCGACCCCGGATCAAAATCTCACCTATCGTTCGGATTGGCCAAAATTTCAAACTTCGGCATTTCAAGCATAACTGAGCTACAGACCTCCAAAATACATTCCGAACGCGCTCCCAACCCCGAAATCACCTAATAGAGCTAATGGAACCATCAAATTTCCGTTACGAGGTTGTCTTAATACTGTTCCGACTACGGGCCATTGTCCAACTATAAAGATCCCATTTAGGGACTAAGTGTCCCAAAACACTCCAAATTCCATAACCGACCCTCCCGGCAAACTACAATAGCAGAAATGAACTTAGGGGAGCAGTTGGATGGGGGTTCGGGGCGTAAATTTCAAAAATAACCGATTTGGTCGTTACAGATAAACCTTTGCCTCATACAATAAAACTGGCCAAAAATGATAAATGCAATAGTATTGTGACGTTTGAATTGTGAATTTGTGACAATGAACATAAATCACAAATTAAAAAAATAAATGGTCATCAACCTTATCAACCAGATGTGTTTGAACTGCTCTATTGTGCAAAAGAAGTATGCATTATAATACAGAATCTTAAAGAAAAGGCAGCCTGGTGCACAATGCATCAATGCATTCACGCAAAGTCCGGGGAATGGGCCGCACTCCAAGAAGTGTGATGGGTATGGGTATCTTAAAATTTTCTATGCTAGAAAAGGATTTCCAATATTTTCTCCTCTAATTCCTAATGCTACAGAAAGAAACTTTGCTTAGCTTTTTCTTTTATTGTTGTCTAGTTTGTTGTTCCTTTTTTTCAATTCATCTTCTGCTACCATACCAATATTTGTGATGGTCTTTTTTGTTATTAATCTTCTGCATCTTAGAAGTCAGTTTTATCATATTCATGTGAATTAAATACGACTTTGTCGAAGCGAGATCCTACAAGTTTTTGAGAATTCATTGTGTGCAGCTACAAAATTCGGGTATATTGCGTAATTCTACATTAAAGCTTATGCCAGTAGTCTTCTTTAGAACAAAAATGTCCATAATAGGTTTGAAAGAAATTTTGATTCCATTTCACTATATTACAACAAGTAGAGGAGTTTTGATCCGTCTAATTCCACTGCTTTTCAGTAACTATAGGTGGGAATCTTTATTTGTTATGTATGCTGCTATCCATATATGATTTAGAGTGATCTGCTTTTATATACAGCCTGTTTTTTCTTTTATACACTTATTGTTTCGAACCAATGCGCGCGCGCGCACACACACATATATACATATATAGTTTTCATTTTAACAGGCTACTTTTATATTATTTTACTTGAGTCTGTTCTTGAATTGCACGTTGAGTTTAGTTTGTTTTGCGAGGTTGACAAGATTCGCTGTTAGACATGAGAAAAATATTTGAAACTTGTGAATGGTCATTTCAGATGTTCTCTCTACTCCCATCATATGAAGGGAAATCAGTGCTAGAATTGGGTGCTGGTATTGGCCGTTTCACTGGTGAATTAGCCAAGAATGCTGGGTAGCTTATAGCGTTGGACATTATTGAAAGTGCAATTAAAAATGTTTGTGACATTTACATTCTCTGTCTCTTTTTATAGGGGCTGTGACTGAGTTTGTTCAGAAGGTTCTCTTGTTAATAGATACTTAAGTGATAATAAGTTTACTGAATAAAATTTTTTTTCCTCATCTTTTATTTTGCTTATTGCAGAATGAAAGCATCAATAGCCATCACAAGAATGTCAAGTTTATGTCTGCTGATGTGACTTCTCCAGATTTGAAGTTTTCACTTGAATCAGTGGACTTGGTATTTTCAAATCGGTTACTGATGTATCTTTATGACGAAGAGTTAACAACAACAACAACAACAACCCAGTATAATCCCACTTAGTGGGGTCTGGGAGGGTAGTGTGTACGCAGACCTTACCCCTACCCTGGGGTAGAGAGGCTGTTTCCAAATAGACCCCCGACATCCTTCCCTCCAAGAACTTCCCACCTTGCTCTTGGGGAGACTCGAACTCACAACCTCTCGGTTGGAAGTGGGGGTTGCTTACCATGAGAGCAACCCCTCTTTTATGACGAAAAGTTACTTTTATTTTAATCTTCTGCCTGATCTTTTGCTTGAAAAAAATCACAAATGTACATTTAATGACTAATTCTCCATGTTTAGATCAGTAAGATGGTAACTTAATGGTAAAATCTCAATTTCAGGGATATCTCCTACTCTTTTCCAATTTAACATGTACTGCTTTAACACTTGAAACTGTTTCTTTTGTTTCTTCATGAATCATGATCATGAGGTTAGATTAATAAAGGCTTCATAGACAACTAGCTAAAAGCATTTACCTCCCCACCATAACTAATAGCATGCTGTCCTGTAGTTCTTAAATCCGTGCATGAGGAAATAGTTGTGTCCTGTATTTCTAACTCATCTTCAGTATCCCAGTCAATGTTGTCATGGTCTTGTCCAGAAAGATTGTTGTCCTGCACGGGATTGAAACAGAAAATACAAACAAAGGATAAATATTTTTCCTCCATTATCAAAAGTATGAATAATTCTTAATGCATTTTGATTTGTGTTTTCGACTGGAACTAGCTGCCTGGCAGGTGTTTCTGCAATAGGAACCAAACTTCTAGCTACTGCATTATGCCTAGCAGTAGTAGGAGAATTTCTAGGTATAAACACCAGTGCATTACAGTTTAAATTACTCTTGGAGCATGTTATTGGCACCCTATCGTGTTTTGGCTCCAAATCTTCTCCTGCACTCTCCTACTCACCTTGTTGATCAGGTTCTTCAGATGAATATCCACCAAAACCATCACCCCAATCCTCTTCGTCATCATCCTCCCGTTGATCTTTCCATAGTTTAGAGGTGATAACCATCTCCCTCACTCTAGCTTGGATAACTTCATTATTATTCCCTGTTGACACAATATGCTGCCCAGATTCACCTTCAAACTCCCCATATGATTCAAAAGATTGAGAAGGTACATCAACTACGGTGGTGTTTAAGGTGACTAATGGTTGCTTAACCATAGTATCGTCCAACATCATTTCTTTTTGCGCATGTTTGATGATTTGTTCAACTTGAGGGTTGGAAAAGTACAGTACGGGTACATTGGAGCTTTTTGCTTGGACATTCGTTAAGTCATTCTCCAGATTTTTGTTGGAGGTGTTTTGACGAACCACCAAATCTCCACTTAAGTCAGGACTGCCTTATGCTCCTTGTTCCTTACTGTGCATTGGAACAATATGTTTGGACATACCACTGACCTGTAAACCTATTGCTTCACCTTCAGGGTCCCCAGCAGCAGCAAAAATCTCGAAAGGATTTGAACTAGAATCATCATGGAAGTCAATTCGCCGAACAGTTTTATTCTGCTGTTTTGGTGAGACCTGCTTCTTTGAGAGAGATTTTCTATTTGTTACTAAGTTCCAATCTCCTTCCTTTTTTTCAAAATCATCTTCCATATGATCCACTATCCTCTTACCATTTTTATTTTCCACCAATATGTTGTTATTCCCCACTTTTTCAGTCCCAGAAAGCTCGGCAGCAACAACTTTGTCAGAGCTTAGCTCTGTAATTTTTTCCTGATCACCTGCTGTTGGTTGTTGAGAAGCCTCAATCCCAACCTTAACTTCTCCAGAAGTAGTTCCTATATCCTTTTCTATATTATTAGCATCTTTATACTGTTGAAGTAGGTGCACCTTCTCATTAATACTCTCCTTGACCTGAGCAACTTGAGTTGCTGCTTCCACACGATCTGCAATATTTTTTTACCTGAAGTTAATATGTGTTGCAGCATGTTGAATGTCCACAATCTCAATGATGTTTGCTGAAGTTATAGATGTTTTTGGTGTTATTTTGTTGGTTTTATTTCATGTGGTTGTGATAGTGGTTACTGTAAAGTGTTAATAATGTGATATTTATGGGCATCGTGGCCTATTTACGTACTATTTACTTGTTTATCTCTTGAAAATTTTGGGAATTCAGTCTAGCTTAATTACTGCTGGCAGCAGTTGTTATGCAATGCTGATACAATTGACATGCCAGTTTATATTTTTGTCCTTGGGACTATAGGGTCATTGCTTCTCTCAAATGTGGTATAAAATTGTAAAATAAATCTCGTCTGGGCTGACATTTTCATTGTCTTGTGTCGTAATACTGTTACAACGGATGATTCTATGCCCTATGATTGAATAGTGAATGATTCTACACCCTCTGCATAAACAGAATTAAACCAAGAGACAGAGAAAAAAAAACTCTTTGATTATGGAACCAAAGATATTAAAGTGAAAGGGAATAACCGTACAAGCATCTGCAAGTGCTTGTTGACTCTGTTGTCTCTAGGTAACTGGGGGTGAAAGGATACATGTATATCTGCAGTGATTCAGAATAGCACTGCTAAAAACTAGTGCACCACCATCATCCATAAAGCCAATAGTAAAAAAATGCAAGTCCATGTTATGATTATAGAATTAAAAAAAATGACCTAGTGCATCCTATCTAAATGATTGAGCAGTATAATAAACCATGACAAGATAAGGAAAATGGATAAAAGTTAAATTTTTAAATAGCTACTGAATGCAGCAGGCAGTAAGGCTGGGGATCCCTGATATGAAGCGATATTAAAGATAGTCGAATCTATAAATTACTCTCGTCGCACTATCTTTGTTTCTTCCTCGTTCCTATATCATATCTTTCCAATGATTTGTACAACAAATTAAGTTATGTAATTTTATTATGTTTAACAGAATGGATTTCCTGCTGCAATTCTCAATATTTTTTCTAATTTAAGTGGTTCGAATGGTGCAAGTTGTTCAAGACATATGGATGACATCACGGTAAGAAAACTCTATCTAACTCTTGCAAAGGTAAATTCTTTGGTTGATATTGTTCGCTGTTATATTTGTATTTTTCTCAATTAAAAAAGAAAAGTTGCTTGATCTTGGACCTTTGAAAGGTGATATGCTTGTTCTTAGTGTCCCCTGATTTGGACTTAGTGTCCAACTTGTCATCTGATTTGTACGTGTACCAAGATGCCCAATAGATATAATTTATAAAGTTTAGGCAGCTTGAAATGGCCAAGAACCAATAGAAAAGTTGAAAGTTATTCTGATCCAAATCTTGACCAGCCAACCATCCTTTCTTTCTTTGTGAAAATATTTGGTCATTGAATTGATAATATCAACAAAAACATTGCTCAAGTAGTACCCAAAAGAGAGTAAAATTCATGTAAAAGAAATAGACAGTGACTTCATTCCCACTGGTGCTTCCTTGTAGAAAAGTTCAATCCACTAAGGTAAACATATCATCAATTCCAAAAATACCATATTGAAAAGATAGCCAAAAAACATGGATAGGCTCCAATGGATTTTTCAAGGATTGGTGTTTTCTGTTGCAATTTTTTTGGTTCTCAGTCATATCATATCAAAATAAAAAGTGATTTGATCGTGGCTTTTAACAGATTCTAGACTAAAGTTATATACAAAGAATATCTTATACTTTGGAGAAATAAAGTAAAAGAAAATAAAGAAGTCATATCTAATGTGATTTTGTAGCGAACTAATGACGAAGTAAATTACTAGAAATCGAACATATGTCTGAAGATAGCATTCTCACTCCCACCCATGGCCATGAAGTCAGGGAGCATCTATGGATACTAATAGTTTCTCTACTGGTGAGCACAATTGTGTAATATCTGTCAAAAAAAGTTATAAGTTATGGTTGAAGAGTATATAATCAAAATTTATTTATTTAACAGTAAATATCAGATTACAATGTGGGCTTGAAGAACATTTTCCTCTCTTCTACATCGGTTATAGGCTTGTAAAAATGGATCAACTACTACTACTACTATATGGTTAACCTAACAAGATTCTCTTAAATAACCATCTGCCAGACAATGGATTCACTCATTCTTGCTCATTTCTCTATCTTATTCTCTCTTGTGATCCATACTTGTGTACTTTATAGTTTTTATTTATAAAAGATATAATTATATAATTTATATTATTTTGTAGGATGAGCATGAGTAAACCGATATAAATGGCAATAAGGTTCATGGATGTACAAGCTACTGGAAGAAAATCTACTTTTGGAGTTGTTATTTGATTAGAAATTATGACTCTAGAGATGTTCTTGTTCTTTTTTTTTTAAGTAAATACATATGTTTTAGTGGTAGGTTTTGAAAGTATATAAATACATTGAACTTTTGTAGTGACTTTTGCAAATATATATCAAATATTAATTTTTATATATACATTTGTGATGTTTTAAAAGATTTAAAATGTGAATTGTTTATGTAGCCACTACATATTTGTCGTTGTTAGTTGTACAACAAAAAATGTAATATTGTTGGCAAATAGTGATTTTATGGCCACAACAATACTTGTTGCTAAAAGTCTTATAACAGATTATTAACTACCCTCCCGCCAATTTTTTGGCCACAAATAATATTGTTGCGAAAAAAATGATTTATCGCAACAATAATTATTGTTGCTAAATATTTTCATAAGCAATAATTATTGTTGCGTTACGGTAACTTTGTGCAACAACATCTTTTGTTGTTGCAAAAACTTTTCCCATCAGCATTTATTGCAACGACATGCAACAATTTTTTTGTTGTTGCTAAAAGTATATTTTGCAACAATATTCAATATATGGCAACAAAAAAATTTGTGGCAAATTCCATACTTTCTTGTAGTGAGTGGCTGGTTCCACGACTTGAATCTACGAAAAAGAAAATACAAATATATAATCCATATGCAGTTCACTAGATGGATCTGCATTGTATCTTTAGCATCTAACATATATCACATGAGTCCTTGTTTTCAGCTTTTACCATATTGCTAAAAACCTTACTCATTGAAATACCAGCAATATCAGCCATACTCCCGATGCTGAATTCTGTACTTAACACACTATTATCCAACTGATTTTCAGATATCTCATTTTCTTGTCTTGTTTTTTCATCTTTTCCTTGGAGTTTCAATGCATATTCCAAGTTCCACAAAACATCTCCCATAGTCGGTCGATCTACACCATATTCTTCCAAGCATTTTTCAGCAGTCTTTATAAACTTTATCAAAGACTCTGGCCTTATCTCGTGTATAATCGTTGGATCAACGATTGTTTCTGTATCTCCTGTCCTTAAACAGTTTTTCACCCATTCAACCAGATTTACCATTTCTTTGGAACGAGATGGATCGATAACAGGCCTGCCACAGAGAACTTCAAACATAACTACTCCAAAGGAATAGACATCAGATTTCTCAGTAAGTTGTTGCCTTGTTAAATACTCGGGATCAAGGTATCCGAAACTCCCTTTAACTGCTGTACTAACATGTGTTTGATCAATTCCAGGACCAATTTTCGATAGTCCAAAATCAGAAACTTTAGCTCTGAGATTTTCATCAAGCAATATGTTCGAAGACTTGACATCGCGATGGATAATTGCCTTTTGAGAACCAGTATGAAGATAGTGAAGTCCTTTTGCTGATCCTATGCAAATTTCAAGCCTTTGTCTCCAATCCAAATTTGGAAGGTCTGAGCCATACAAATGATCCTTAAGTGTTCCATTTTCCATGTACTCGTAAATAATTATCATCTCATTCTTTTCGTTGCAGTATCCGATCAGTGAGACCAAATGGCGATGTCTAAATTGAGACAACATTTCAACTTCAGTTTTGAACTCAGAAAGACCTTGTTGTGATTGAGGAAATCCTCTCTTCACTGCTACCTTTGTATTATCCCTCAAAACTCCCTTGTAAACCTTACCAAAACCACCAAAGCCGATAACCATGTTTTCACTGAAGTTATCGGTTGCTTCTTGAACTGCTCTAAAAGGGAACCAGTAACCCATATTTGAGTTGGAAATGATAGATTGTTTTTCCTCCGTAGTTGATCCAACTGTTGTATGATGATCCTCAGTTGAGTGATCAACTGACGCCCGTATTCTACTTCTGCAAAAGAGAAAAGACAACACAACCAAAACAATGCAAGTTATCGATCCTCCAATAGTTGATCCAAGAATCAACCATGTTTTAGACTTTGAACCAGGCGACGAGGACTGATCTGAAGCATCAAAACTGCCCTTGAAATTGCTTATTTTCATGATCTCGAGACCATTCAAGAGTCCATCCGGATATGCATTACCTACATCAGTTGGACCAATGCTAACGCCAATGCTATGTCTGTTGCCTAACCTTGTGACAAAATCCATATAATATGGAGCACCAAAGACATTTGATGTCTCATTGTTAAGATCAAGGTACTTGAAAACAAACTGAGAATTGAGAAATACATTGAATATTAGATCACCGGAGGGGCCTTTTACTATGTAACAAAAGTGGAATCTGATTAAATAATCAAAGCCAGGATCAACATTAAACGACCACGTTACATTCGCCAACGTGTTAGGATCTTTCTCGGATTGCAGCCTCGTGGCAGTTCCATACACCAACGGAGGAGCAATATTCCGAGAAGGCCCTCCTCTTGTGTAATTCACAGCTCGTGTCTTCGATACAAACTGGACAAGATTCTTGCCTGTTAAGTATCTTTCATCAGGTTCCCAAGATCGCCACGAGGTATCATTTTGAGGCAAAACTGCAATATTTCCCATATTTACTCTCACCACTGTTTCTAATGCTTGTGTCCTCAGATTATGAATACCAACATCAACAGGAATGACCTCATCAGGAAGTGAAATGATTTCTAAAGCATTTACAAAGGCAAATGAGGTAGCAGACGGCGTAAAGGTAAGAACTAAACTATTCCTAGTAATGTTCAAAGAGTATTCCTTTACTGAAGTAGCATTCAATGGTTGAAAGTTGTTAACAAGAGTTAAGTTCTGAGCAGAAACAGAGAATTTAGCAGAACTTAGATTGAAAAAATCATTCGAAAATGGAAAGAAATATAGGCGAATCCAATGGCGCCCTTGTTTCTTGATCGAAAAGGTGAATTTGGATGTCTCATTGAGAATTCTAGCAGTTTTATACAGAGATGAACTATAGGTAGATGGAATGGATTCAAGACTTGTATTAACAAATACCCTTTGAGTGGAATTCAAGTTATCAGCCAAGAAAACTCTATCACCTATAGTTGTATTTTCTAGTGATCCACAGTCTATGAGATAGTTATCAACAGGATCAAATTCTAATGAAGAACACATGGAAAACAACATAAACAATACTAAAATAAGCAATTGAAGTACTGCAAAATCCATTATTGACGGACAAATTTTGTAGCTAAACAGCAAAATCTGTTGCTGGTATCGACAGATTAACGACAGATTATCAGAATATATTATGTTAGCTACGAGCGATTTACCGACAGATTAGCGACAAAGTTTGTAGCTGATTCCAGTGTTTTTAGTAACCAATGGACTAAACTTTCAGAAAGTGAAAAAAGCTTGTCACCTTTGTGTTGCAGTTAGCATTCAAGAAGTACAGATAAGAGATATTGAAACCAAGTCTAATTTGTGAGAGTGCAAAAAGGATGGAGAAATTATTTCTATCTTCAATTTTGGTGGATGAGAAAAATGGTGAAAAACACAACCACCTTTCTACACATTTCTAACACAAGAAAGACTTGACATTTTTAAGAATAAGTCAAAAAAGTGAAAGCAACCAACACTTTTCCATTATTAGTTGTTGAATGTGGCACATTTTATTTGAAAATTTCCAAAGAAGAATTTAAAAAGGACCAAAAAATAATAAAAGAAACCAAAGTCAAAGGCTAAATTGGTGCATGGAATTATGAATAAAGCTCCAAAATAAAAGAAAGAAAGACCAGTAGGTAATAGAGGATAACAGCTAGTATTAGGATAAGGTTATCATATGTTACATGTGAAACTAGAAAATGATGTTAGAACTATGATTTGACAGTACAAAAAGAAGAAAATTAAATTGTCACCAGACATTGATTGTTCACACACACTTAACTAACTTTATTTGTTAATTGATTTGATGCTAGAGAAGTTTCCTTGTAGTTTTGGACAAGAAAGATTTTTGAGAATTAATTTCACCAAATGAGCAGAAAATTTATCAAAAATACTCTTACTATCTTTTCAAGGTAGAGTAAAGTTTGCGTACACTTTACCCCCTAAATCCCCTTTACAAAATGTCACTGCATCTATTTTTTATTTTTTATCAAATATCATCCAACCTTTAGTATATTGTACCAAAGTCATAAAATTAATTCTTTTTAACAAAAAATAAGCTATTTATCGCAGAAAATAAATAACGCCAAAACTACTAAATTCTGTCAGAAAATACAAGTATGTCATATCAATAACGAACCTTACATAACATTCATATGGTACCACAAAAAAAAAAAAAAAAACTATTTTCGAACCCAATTTAATAACCTATGTCGTTAATAACATTCACGGTTTTTATTTTATTTTATAAAGTGGGTTAAAAATATTCTTTATTTTAAAATGATGCTACGTGGATATTATGTAAGATAAGTGGAGAAATTTAAAAATAGCCAGATTTACAACTGGTTGTTCAAAAATAGCTCAATTTCAAAAGTAATCAAAATTTAGCCACTTTTTATAATCTAAGCGAAAATACTGTTCAAAACCCGGAAAATACTCCATTATATTATGCTGGAGTTCCAGGATAGTATACTGGAACTCCAGTATAATATGATGGAGTTCCAACATAACTACACTAGAACTCCAACATAATATGATGAAGTTCCATTATAAGTACACTAGAACTCCAGCATAATATACTTGAGTTTCTGTAAGTATATTGGTCCAGTATAATATACTGGAGCCAACAAAGTATACCGATCCAGCATAATATACTGGAGTTCATACACAAATACACCGAATTCCAGTATATTATGCTGGATCGGTCTCTATTGCAGTAAAATGGTGGTTATTTCTCATTGACTTGGTAAACGTTGGCTATTTTTGATTGACTAATCCGAAAACTAATTTTACAAGATAAGTGATCAACGTGGTTATACTTGGAGCAAATTTATTATTTTCCGGCATTTTCTATTTTCTTTGATGTATAAGCATAATTGAATTATATGACGTTATAAAATTAATTTAATAACTTTAATACGATAAATTAAAAGTCCAATGACCATAAAGTCTGATTTTTCTGGGACAAATAAATGGAGATGGGTCATCTGCTAATGTCTTTGTCTGATGTAAACGCGTTTTTGTTTATAACATTTCAAACAACTAATTTTGATAGCAACTAAAAAAGACAAGTGGCTTTTTTATTTGTATGTATATATAGGGGTGTACAAAGAAAACCGATAAACCGCACCAACCCGATAATCCTAGTCAAACCGAGAGAAAAAACCCGACTATGGTTTGGTTTGATTTGGTTTGGTGTGGGGAAAAAAAACCCGACCATAATTGGTTTGGTTTGGTTTTGACTAAAAAAAGTCAAACCGAAACTAAACCAACCCGACATTACATATATAGAAATATTAGATATATTTAATATATAAATATACTTATTGTGATGTAATTTATAAATATTTCTTATAAAAATTTATAATTTTATCTTTTAAGATTGGAAGAACTTTTGAGTGTTTCAATAAGTTTTATAGCTATTAACATTAGTAAACTAAATAATGCTAACAAAAGCCTAAACTAATATTAAATCAATATTAATGCTAACAAAAGACATTCAATTCAATACTATGAATGAGAATGAATTGAATATTTATATTTTATTTTACAATAATTTAGATAAAAATGCATAACATATTTTTATTTTTTCTTTATTAGCGTTTAGTCTTGTGATTGACACTCCCTTATTAGTCTACTTATTTTATCATGACTTATTACTTTTAAATCATATTTATTTTTATTATAGCTTTTTAATTAGCAATATTTATATTATACAATTTGATGTCTTTATTGTTGAATATTTTAGGATAATGCCATGATACTTCTCATATTTTGTATTATTTTCTTGAAAAATATTTTGTATAGTTGTATCTTACTAGGATTAAAGAAATATTTTGAGCACAATTTATATGTTTTGTTCTAGGGAGATTTTACCGGAAAAAACCCAAAAAAACCCGAAAACCCGAAAAAACCCGAGAAAAACCGAGAGTGAAAAACCCGAGTTTATTGGTTTGGTTTGGTCTTTAAATTTAATAACCCGATACATGTGGTTTGATTTGGTAATTATAAAATCCGAACCAACCCGACCTATGTACACCCCTATGTATATATATGTTATTTGTCATATAGGGATACGGACAAATGACTTAAGAGAAATTTGATTTGCGTATGCTGTGGTTCAGTGGTTTTAGTTCTAGAAACATTTGTTTCTTTTGCAATATTGTTTGAATAGAAACTTCAAACTGATGAATTAATGAGTCTAAAAATTATTCTTGAAATTTAATAGTATTTGATTGATTTGGGAATCTGTTTCAATTTTGTCGACTACCTATTATATTCTTAGCATAATTCATTGGGTATTTTCTATAGTATTTTTTTTTTTTGATTTGTGTATAAATGGGTGACAACAAACTAACAACAAATTCAATATCATTTTACAAATGGAATACGAAAAGAATAGAGTATACGCAAATTTAAGTTTATACCATGTAAAGATAGAAATATTATTTCTGTGCATGCTAATGAATGAGGTAGTCGTAAATCCAATAATTACGATTAAGAGTTAGTCCCTCCATTTCCTTTTTTTATTTATGAATTTTTTCTTTTATTAGTTCATTTAAAAATGTCATCTTTCTATATTTGGAAGTTAAACAACTTGTAAATTTTCCGTTTATCCTTAATGACGTATTTAGAAATCTCATATTATATTTAAGATCATAAATTTGAACAATCGATTTATTTCTGTCATACAGTTTTTCTGTACTACTGCTCTTTTTCAATTGGATATGTCCCGGTCAAATCGTTAACCGCGACAAAACATCCATGCAGACGTACTACTTTCACTTAGACATTCACTCCTTTATCTTCTTTATTGATAGATAGTAAGGTCGATTGAGTTCAGTTTTTAGCCTTAACAAGCTTGTGATTGCCTGAACCAAAATATTAACTTGTCTTGATAATTTTAACTCGAGCCTCGTCAAATAACACTACATAATATATATATATATATATATATATATATATATATATATATATATATATATATATATATATATGTTGATACTATGAGCTAGGTGTGTCTTTTAATAATGGTGATTGAAGTGTAAAACAACAACAACAATAACTACCCAGTATGTTCCCACAAAGTGGGGTCTGGGGAGGGTAATACGTACACAGGCCTTACCCCTACCCGAAAGGGTAGAGAGGCTGTTTCCGGCCGACCCTCGGCTCAGAAAAAAGAGAGAGAAAATCAACAAACAAAACAAAACAAAACAATGCCTTATAATTTAAAACAATACCTTATAATTTAAACATGATTAGTGAAATTAAAACATCTAGCTAATTAATAATCTGTTTCCTGCTGCAGAGATATTTTAGTAACTATAGTATGTCTTTGATTATGAATTGAAGTGGTTAGAAAAGCATATTAATTTGGTGTACCAACTTGTAATTAAGTAAACTAATCCCACTAAATATTGAAAACCTGAACAGCCACCTAATATGACCATGTAGTTAAATTTTGAATGGGAAATATTCTCACATCAAAAGTAAACGTCATTTACTGCACTTATTTTTATTTGTAACGTACCCTCTCCTGTCTATACTAAATAAATTTTTCGCCTTTTTATGTGATCCACAATATTTACATTTCAACAATGAACTAATTATTTTTTTTTTTGCCTTTGGAGCAAATAATAAAAAGTATATATTAGGAGTATTTATGTGAAGAAATAGTGAAAATTAATATGATCAATTTTATTGTTAATTAATATTAAAATGTGAGTTTCTTGATATTTGAAAACAGCCAAAAGAATTACTTATTGTGAACGGGAGATAGTATTAGTGATTTGTGATTGGGGTGAGAGAAAATGGAATCATAAAAGATGTTTTCTATGGAAGAAAATGTTTACCGTTGTTTGGTTTGTTGTTGGAATTTTTTTAAATAAATAATATTATTAACAAGTCGAAGAGTGTTTTGATGATATTTTTGAGTACTGAAAATTAATAATAATATCTAAATATTAGTTGGAGCAAGTAATATGAAGGGAGCTATTAGTTCAAAACGATAGTTGTAACTTGTAAATTAAGTTTCTTTACCTTAAACCTATTTTAACTTTATGTTGTTTGGTTACAACCTCCCCTCCCCTCCCCTCCCCCTCCCCCAAACCCAAAAATAAAAATTAAATTTCCGGAAATATCCATTCAGTTCTTGAAGATATACTTTGGCTGGCAGAAACCAAAAAGATGGCTGTTACAGATTATTCCTTCCGTTCACGTTTACTTGTCCATATTGGATTTTGTTTGCCCCTTAAAAAATAATAAATAAAATATATATTATCATAATATAAATAATAATAATAGCATTTTAATCAATATCAAAAAATAATTTGTGGAATAAGCAATTAATGATATACGTAAAACAAGATAAAAATTTGATTTTGTCTTGATTTACTAAATTAGACAAATAAAGGTGAAAATATATTTTTTAATATAGTGAACAAATAAAAGTAAACTAAGGGAATAATAAAGTAGTGAGTTGCAAATCTTATTTAGCATGAGAAGTTTAAATTAAAGAAATGTAGTATCCTTGTCGTGCTTTCTTCAAATGGTTGCCTTGAATATTCATCACGCAATAAAAGTACACTTAAGACCTAAATCAAGTTTGAAAATTTTGTGGAACTGATCAAAGTAAATTCCTTGAATTTGTCTGGCAATTAATTCACACTTCTCTTATCAAATTTCTTTCTAACTCCTTAAACAAGGGATGTGAACAAATAGCTATTTAGGGCTTCTTTTTACGAATTTAGCCAATACTTATTTTCTCCTGAAAGTTAAACAAAAAATATTAATTATAAATCTTAATTTTAGGATATTTCAAAATAGTTGTGTTCTGAAAAATAACTAAAAAATTGAAATTCAGGACATATAAGGTCTAAGTTCTAAATAACAAGTGGCTACTAGATGCATTTTCTACGTGCTTTAACCGATAAAGATGATGCATTTTATTGGCTCATAACTGCGGGCTATTATTCATATATATAGCTATTAGAGAATTTTAGTCACTCCTTACTTTCTCTATTTTCAAAGAAATTTGTCATCGGAGCTATGAATTATTAGTTCCAATGTCTTATGTGCAAAATGGTTTTTTGCCACCTTCTCTAAGTATTGTTTAATGTATGGAGAGAAAGCTCTTGATTATTTTAGGGCCTTTGATATCTTGCATAAATGCATTAATATCAAAATTCACAACATTTATGTATTGTGAACTTTGTGATTTCACAACATAATGCTTGATTTTTCTTGTTATAACGTATTGAGGGTCAGTTCACTTGACGATCACTCCTAGAGGTGTTCATGGTTCGGTTCGGTCGGTTATTTTATAAAATTTATATTATACTAATTTTCATTTATGTATAACAAAAACTAAACTTTTATACCAATCATGTCGATTCTCCTCGGTATCGGCATAATTTAGTAAATTTCCGGTATTTTTTTAAATGTTATTTAAAAGTCACGAGTAGAAGCAAAATGCAATAACATACGTACTTTTATAGGACTTACCAAAAGTCCAAAACTATATAGACATTTATACTATTTAAAAGGTGATGAATTAAGAAAATATGAAAGATAGTCATAGTATAGATCCATCAAAAAAAGAAACTAAGCGAAGATAAAAATAATACAAATCACAAGAGTGAAAAGCTATTAAGCAAATTAAGATTCAGGAATAAAGTCTATAGAAGATTAAATATTCAAAAATATAAATTTAAATCATATGAAAACAAAACATATTCAATACATTGTGGTTTGCTACTTATAATCGCTAGAATATCTTATGTCTTGCGAGTCAATGTACTGGAAATAATGTAGTTTTAATAGTAGTATAATAAGTCTGAGAATTAGGATTTTGAGTTTAATTAATTATTACCTTATAATCGTTTTCATAATTCAAAGGCCCAAGGAAAAAATAATGCTTATTTTTCTTAAACTCAATATATATATATATATATATATATATATATATATATATATATATATATATATATAGTGCCATGTAAATTTCTTCGGTACGATTCGTTATTTTTTTAATTTTTTTTATAAAATAAAAATTATATCTAATTATTGGTGCGATTATAGATTTATATAAAATCTACAATTTTATTAAGAGAAACCTAAATATCGTTCGCTGGAATATTTCTCAGTAATAACTAAATTATGCATCTTTCTTGTCAATATTGTAGTTTGATATTAGTATACTGGTCAGTGATTGTGAAGCTAAATAGTAACGCAAGCAAGATTGTGTAATAGTTGTGTTGTCCTATATGACACAATTTATTTTGTAAAGGTCATGCATTCAAGCCGTAGAAACAACCATAAATATTCGTATTAGGGTATGTTGTTTATATCATAACTCTAGTATTGTAGTCTTTTAGTGAATCTTATGTGAATATGGGATGATTTGTGCACCCGACGTTTCTTTTTACTATTTTCTAGCGATATCGACATGTCATTTATAAACATATTAATTTTTAATTTTTTTTCACACACATACATAAATTTTTTGGCGAAGCAATGTGAGAAGACACACCTGTAGTGCTTGCTTTTAAGGAGATGATGTGAAAAGGACAGTTAAATCTTTTTTCTTGTGAACCATAATAGATGGACCAATAATTTCCTGATATAGAAATTGGAAGTTGTCTTGTCTTTTGGAGGGCTGAATTATTGTCAAGGGCCTCTTATGCTTGAAAAATATAAAGAGTGCAGAAATTGGATGAACTTAAAAATAAGGCACGGATCCAAGATTTTAAGTTAATGATAACACTGTTACTTCATGTGTCATTGGGGGTACAAATTTAATGTTTGCCAACACTAGTTGTTCAGCACTTAAATTGACACATGCTTAAAATGAAGCCACTTGGGATATATACAAAGGGAATTCAGGAATTTCATACGACCGGGGCATAATATTTTATTCAATCAGTGCCCCTAAAGATGTTTAGCATTAACGGTGCCACATAATTTAAATTAATTATTTTTAAGGTATACATTATATATATATATATATATATATATATATATATATATATATATATATATATATATATATAGATCTTTTTCAAAATTGTCACAACCCGGATTTTTCCCCAACATCGGGATCGTGATGGCGCCTACTCGTGGTAGCTAGGCAAGCCACTATATTCATAATATCCTGTTTTTAACACAATTGTAATTAAATAATTGCGGAATACTTTATCGAGATAGAAATAATTAAATACAAAGTAAAAATTATACTGACATCCTCTACCCAAGACGTGGAGTCACCAACTCACGAACTACTATGGAATACTACACATAAAAGTCTGAAGGAAATATAACATAATTCTGTTTGTCTCGAAACAAAGAGACTACAGCTAATAACATAAATAAAGAAAGAGACGCCGGGCCTGCGGACGTCTGCAAGCTACCTCGGTCTCAAATATGATCAACTCCCACGCAATCTATTTACTGCTGCTGCTGCTCCTGATCGTAACCTGGACCTGTGCAAAAACGCACGGAAGTGTAGCATCAGCACAACCGACCCCATGTGCTGGTAAGTGCCTGGCCTATCCCGGCGAAGTAGTGACAAGCCTAGGACCATACACTCACATAAACCTGTGCAATTCAATATATATATGTGTACCACAAAATAACAAGAAATAATCAAGTATTAACACAATTAGGAATATCTTAAAGAATTTCAACAATTAATCACAGTTAATAATTTCACAAGGAAAAACAAAGTATAATGTAAACACAAGTAATATCACTTCAAGAAATAGCAAGCACTTGCACGGCATCACCCTTCGTGCTTTTACTCTCATCCTCACATCCATAGTACGGCATGATCCTTCGTACATGGTTCAATAACAGGGCACGGCATGATCCTTCGTGCATAATCAATAAATAAACATGGCACGGGATCACCCTTCGTGCATTATCACTCTTCCTCACCCAAAGAACAATCAAATAAGTTCACAAAGAAAACAAGGTATAATAGAAAACACAAGTAATATCAAGTCAAGGAATGGAAAATAGTTGCACGGCATCACCCAAATAAAATATAATGGAAAAACAAGTAATATCAAGTCAAGGAATAGCAAGCAATTGCACGGCATCACCCTTCGTGCTTTTACTCTCATCCTCACCAAATAAACAAATAAGGTACACGGCATCACCCTTCGTGCTTTTACTCTCATCCTCACATTCATAGTACGGCATGATCCTTCGTACATGGTTCAATAACAGGGCACGGCATGATCCTTCGTGCATAATCAATAAATAAACATGGCACGGCATTAACCTTCGTGCATAAATAAATAAAACATGGCACGGCATCACCCTTCGTGCATTATCACTCTTCCTCACCCAAATAACAATCACAGTTAAGGGTAAAGAAAGAAACAATAATTCATAATCCGTCCCATCAAGGGCAATCAATAATAATCTTCACAACAAGTCCCAACAAGGGAGAACAATAACAATTCATCCGTAATATATCTCAAAATAATCATTTTTCAACGACTCACGGTCATACTAGACGCCAGTGTATGGATGCTCGTCACCACGACCCATACACCGCACTCGATCACATAACACATAACACATAATCCTATTCCCTCAAGCTAGGATAGAACAAACACTTACCTCGAATGCTTATGAACAATTCACCCCGTGGAAATGTCTTTTCCTTTTGAATTTGACTCCAATCCAATCGTATCTATACACAATTGATTTAATATCATCAATTCTACTTAACAAACTAGTTCATATTGCTAAATATGGTTTTTACAACATTCTGGCCCGGAATAGTAAAAACCGACCCCGGACCCACATAATCGAAACTCAAGTTTCGAACCAAAATAATTTCACCCAATCTTCCATGAGTTCAAATATACAATTTGTTCTTAAGTTCGACTCCAAAACGAGGTCTAAATCGCAAATTCTTTGAAAGCCCTAACTATACCCATTTCTCAAATTTTCAACCAATTTATACATGTTTAAGCCTAAGGATTTGATTGATGTTGATGAAAAACGAAGAAGACGAGTTAACAATACTTACCCAATGAACTTTGATGAAGAAATGCCTCAAAAATCGCCTAAGAGTTGTGGAGAAGAAAGGGGTTTGTGAAAATGGGATAAAATCCCGTAAGTGTTCTGTTTTTGAGCTGAAGAATTCACTGGGCGAAATTACCCTACGCGATCGCGTGAATTGGGCTACGATCGCGTAGAGGAAAGACTGGCATCTTATGCGATCGCGTGAAAATGGTTGCGATCGCGTAGAGATAGGACTGGAAGCTACGCGATCGCGTGAGGATTGCTGCGATCGCGTAGAGGAAACTCACCGGGCGGCCTATTTGTTCTATGCGATCGCATGAACAAGACTGCGATCGCGTGTGGGAGGAACTGAAAGCTACGCGATCGCGTGAGGGATGCTGCGATCGCGTAGAAGAACTGGCCAATGCTGTGCGATCGCGTGGATGAGGCCGCGATCGCGTAGAACAAAATCCCTCTGCAAAAACAGCAGAATTTCTGCTGTGTTTTCAAATCCGAAAACACCCCGAACCACCTCCGAAACACTCCCGAGCCCTCGGGGCTCCAAACCAATTATGTACACTAACTCAAAAACATCATACGAACTTGCTCGCGCGATCAAATCGCTAAAATAACATCAAAATCAATGAATTGAGCCTTAAAACTCAAGAATTCTTTAAAATTCCATAATTTCCAAACTTTCCAATTTAAGGCCGAAACACGTCAAACGACGTCCGTTTTCAACCAAACTTTACAGAAAGCGCTTAACCAATATATATGACCTGTACCGGGCGTCGGAACCAAAATACGATCCCGATACCAGTACTTTTTAATAAAAAATCAGTTTCATTTTCCTTAAACATTTTCGGAAAACAATTTAACAGAAAAATTGTTTTACCGGGGTTCTAGACCTCGGATTTCAATTCCGGGCATACGTCCAAGTTCCATATTTTTCTACGGATTTTCTGAAATAGTCAAATCACGGATCCGGGTCCGTTTACCAAAAATGTTGACCAAAGTCAACCATATCAATATTAATATCAAAATTCTTCTACTTTTTCACATATTTCACATATTTCAACATAAATATTTTTCAGCTTTGTGCCGGACTGTGCACGCAAATCGAGGCAACATAGAATGAGGTTTTCAATGCCTCAGAAGCTTGAAATGATTAATTAAATAAGTGATGACCCCTTTGGGTCGTCACAATCTCCACCTCAAAAACAACCGTTCGTCCTCGAACGGACAAAAGAGAGAAGTACCTGAGTCGGGAAACAAGTATGGGTAGCGGCTCCGCATATCAGACTCGGACTCCCAGGTCGATGCCTCAGGAGGCTGACCTCTCCACTGAACACGCACAGAAGGATAACTCTTCGACCTCAGCTGTCGAACCTGTCGGTCTAGAATAGCCACCGGCTCCTCCTCGTAAGATAGATCATTGTCCAATTGGACAGTAACTGAAGTCTAATACCTGTGTGGGATCGCCGTGGTATCTCCGAAACATAGATACATGAAAAACTGGATGCACGGCTGATAAGCTAGGCGGCAAAGCTAATCTGTAAGCCACCCCTCCCACTCTGTCTAAAATCTCAAATGGGCCAATATATCTAGGGCTGAGCTTGCCCTTCTTCCCAAACCTCATCACGCCCTTCATAGGTGACACTCGGAGCAATACTCGCTCCCCAATCATGAAAGTTATATCTCGAACCTTGCGATCTGCATAGCTCTTTTGTCTAGACTGAGCCGTGCGAACCCTATCTTGAATAATCTTGACCTTATCTAAGGCCTCCTGAACTAAGTCTGTACCCAACAACCGAGCCTCTCCCGGTTCAAACCATCCAACTGGTGATCGACATCGCCTACCAATAGTGTTGCCGTAAGTCCTGGTACATCTTCGCGGCGCCTGGATGAATAGAATACCGCGAACTGTAGGCCTCTGCTAAGATCGACTTTCGAATCCCTTCGACATTGGGCACACAAACTCGACCCTGCAATTTCAATACCCCATCATTATCTAGATTCACCTGTGTGGCACCTCCCCGCTGTACTGTATCTCTCAACTCACGCAAATGAGGATCATCAAATTGCCTCTCACGGATACGCTCTAATAAAGAAGAACGAGCGACCGTGCGGGCTAACACCCTGCTAGGCTCAGAAATGTCTAATCTCACGAACCGGTTGGCTAAGGCCTGAACATCTAGAGCTAATGGTCTCTGACTGACCGGAATATATGCAAGACTACCCATACTGGCTGACTTCCTACTCAAAACGTCAGCCACCACGTTTGCTTTTTCCTTGATGATATAAAAAGGTACATCATAATCTTTCTGCAATACCAGCCACCTTCTCTGCCTCAAATTCAACTCTTTTGTTTAAAC
Organism: Nicotiana noctiflora; assembly: GCA_032618575.1. Classification (NCBI taxonomy): domain Eukaryota; kingdom Viridiplantae; phylum Streptophyta; class Magnoliopsida; order Solanales; family Solanaceae; genus Nicotiana; species Nicotiana noctiflora. The sequence continues at coordinate 136,394 of JASVEL010012486.1, read as the reverse complement.
AAATACTGAAGACTCTTATGATCGGTGTATACTTCACATACTACACCATACAAATAATGCCTCCAGATCTTCAATGCGTGAATAATCGCCGCAAATTCTAGATCATGCACTCGGTAATTCTTTTCATGCATCTTCAGCTGCCTCGAAGCATAGGCAATAACCTTGCCATCCTGCATTAACACTGCACCAAGCTCTGTACGAGATGCGTCACAATAAACTGTATAAGGCCCTGCACCCGTAGGTAGTATCAACACTGGCGCAGTGGTCAAGGCTGTCTTGAAGCTCGCCTCACACTCCTCTGACTATTCAAATTGAACACCTTTCTGTGTCAATCTGGTCAGTGGGGTTGCAATAGATGAAAACCCCTCGCCGATAATAACCCGCTAATCCCAAGAAACTCCAAATCTCTGTGGCTGATGTTAGTCTAGGTCAGTCCTTGACTGCCTCAATCTTCTTCGGATCAACTTGAATACCTGCTGCCGTCACAATATGACCCAGGAATGCAACTGAACTTAGCCAAAATTCACACTTCAAAATTTTTGCATATAGTTGGCTATCTTTCAGAGTCTGCAAAGTCACTCTGAGATGTTGCGCATGCTCCTCATGACTGCAGGAGTATGTCAATATGGAAACAATGAAGACTACAACGAACAAGTCTAAATAAGGCACGAACACACTCATGCGTATGCACATATCCATGACTCTGAAGTCTGGCCATAAGAGTTATTATTAAATTACAACATTGTCAATTAACCCCGTTATCAAATACCTTATTCTACAAATCCCACTTTACTCAGAATGAGGTATGGTGACCTCGTGATTATTTTCCCGAATTAATGCGTCATATTTATCCTTACCTGGTGCTCGTCTCAAAGGCTAAGCTCAACGGTTTCAAAATAGAAATGGCTAATATGAATAGAAACTATACAAGAATTGTCAAATAGCCCTAACGGACATGACACTTATTTACGAATGCGATACGAAAGTATTAATTAATAAAAGAAGAATTTTAAACACATAAACTCTTACTACCAGGACCCAGTCCTCATATGATATCCACTGCAGCTTGAAGCTCGGCTTAGAAATATTTCACATTATGCCAAAAATTGGAGGATCTCATCCTCAACTCTGAATCACAGTGCTTGCACATCATATAATCTGAAATTTTTCATTTCATTTCTTTCTTCCTTTCAATAATTGTCCGTCAAAGATAATCATGACATAAAATGAACCCCCATACTGATAGGGCACACAATTAACGATTAAAATTAGTTATTCCGAGAATTATATCAAAACATACTGTAATAAGTAATATAAAGTCACTCTTAGTCTCATGGATATTTAGTGACTAACACCTAATAATAGGGATGTCTATCCTCATGTAATATCTCAACGGGAGTATTTCCTTAAGTAGTATGATTACGATGCTCGCTCATGAATGGAGCATGTTAAAAGGACTCGCCTAAATTTTCTTTCAAAAACCAAATTAAATTAAGGGAAAAATTATTCTATCTATAACAATCTGAATTATACGTGTGATGACCACATTTGGTGTAGTGACCTCCCTCATATCATAAAAATTATATCAATGGCTGGGTCTCCACCTCTAGGATTTTCACCTCCACCTCTAACATCATAACCTCTACATCTGGCTGGCCATGTAGGATAATTATTAACTGCAATGGAGCGTGTAGCCTGAGTGCTTTCCTAAAAGTGTATTTCTCCAATATTCCACATTCACAGCAATTCCTTTAAGGATCAGTTAACTTATTGCTCATGGCAATATATATTCGGACACAGTCATTGTGACCTGGTACAACCGTTCAGATCGCACATACTACATATTGCAGAGAATCTCGGGGTGACGTCTTCATAACATTTTCTAAAAATAGAGTTTAGTAGATAGCGTTGCATTGGCCGGCTTGCCCTCTTGGTAATCTTGTCACAAACATTGATGGCCAATTTCCTCTTTTGCTATGTTGGCTTAACACTGCGTTGAGCTACCCCGTTTACTCACAAACTCTTCGTTATTCTTCTGGGGCGATTTCTTACCCCATGAAATGAACCAACCTTAAATATGTATAAATTATTTAGAGGATCTTTCTATACCATATATATATAGTCCAATAACTCACCATATTTGTCCTTCACAACTCCAACACATCGACCGGACGTCAAGGTCCGTTGAAACCCAACACGATTTATTAGGTGATCTCCTGATATAATTGCATCTTCCGTTGGGACCATAACTGGTGTGGTAAATACATTATCTTCCCACTATTTCTGTGTGCCTTCTGTAGCACAGTAAAATGAACTCCTCGCATTCGACTATTCCCACGTTCTGTAATTCCTCATAAGAACCGTCAAGCACAATCTCGTGGGTTCTCAAAAGATGCACCGCTGAAGGTGGCAGCGAAGACTTTGGTGAAACCTATCTGTCCTCCGTAAAACCTTTGAAGGCATAGTTGATCTATCACCAGCCTGTGCCATTGTTCGGCTGGATAAGCGGTACGTGATTACGCCATTCGTGGGAAGACAAGAGTGGAAATTCAACTTAACACTTTGAAGAACAAATTCGCACGATAAGAAAGAACAAATGAGAGACTCTTTCCTAACTCAATAGACTCTGGAGGACAAGTACAGGACGTCTCCGTACCTACCTCTCAAACTCTACTAAGCTTGTTCGTGAGTGGTGAGACCTATGTAACCTAGAGCTTTGATACCAACTTGTCACAACCCGGATTTTCCCCCAACATCGGGATCGTGATGGCACCTACTCGTGGTAGCTAGGCAAGCCACTATATTCATAATATCCTGTTTTTAACACAATTGTAATTAAATAATTGCGGAATACTTTATCGAGATAGAAATAATTAAATACAAAGTAAAAATCATACTGAAATCCTCTACCCAAGACGTGGAGTCACCAACTCACGAACTACTATGGAATACTACACATAAAAGTCTGAAGGAAATATAACATAATTCTGTTTGTCTCGAAACAAAGAGACTACAGCTAATAACATAAATAAAGAAAGAGACGCCGGGCCTGCGGACGTCTGCAAGCTACCTCGGTCTCAAATATGATTAACTCCCACGCAATCTACTTACTGCTGCTGCTGCTCCTGATCGTAACCTGGACCTGTGCAAAAACGCACAGAAGTGTAGCATCAGCACAACCGACCCCATGTGCTGGTAAGTGCCTGGCCTATCCCGGCGAAGTAGTGACAAGCCTAGGACCAGACACTCACATAAACCTGTGCAATTCAATATATATATGTGTACCACAAAATAACAAGAAATAATCAAGTAATAACACAATAAGAAATATCTTAAAGAATTTAACAACTAACCACAGTTAATAATTTCACAATGAAACACAAAGTGTAATGTAAACACAAGTAATATCAATTCAAGAAATAGCAAACAGAGTTGCACGGCATCACCCTTCGTGCTTTTACTCTCATCCTCACATCCATAGTACGGCATGATCCTTCGTACATGGTTCAATAACAGGGCACGGCATGATCCTTCGTGCATAATCAATAAATAAACATGGCACGGCATCACCCTTCGTGCATTATCACTCTTCCTCACCCAAAGAACAATCAAATAAGTTCACAAAGAAAACAAGGTATAATAGAAAACACAAGTAATATCAAGTCAAGGAATGGCAAATAGTTGCACGGCATCACCCAAATAAAATATAATGGAAAAACAAGTAATATCAAGTCAAGGAATAGCAAGCAATTGCACGGCATCACCCTTCGTGCTTTTACTCTCATCCTCACCAAATAAACAAATAAGGTACACGGCATCACCCTTCGTGCTTTTACTCTCATCCTCACATCCATAGTACGGCATGATCCTTCGTACATGGTTCAATAACAGGGCACGACATGATCCTTCGTGCATAATCAATAAATAAACATGGCACGGCATTAACCTTCGTGCATAAATAAATAAAACATGGCACGGCATCACCCTTCGTGCATTATCACTCTTCCTCACCCAAATAACAATCACGGTTAAGGGTAAAGAAAGAAACAGTAATTCATAATCCGTCCCATCAAAGGCAATCAATAATAATCTTCACAACAAGTCCCAACAAGGGAGAACAATAACAATTCATCTGTAATATATCTCAAAATAATTATTTTCCAACGACTCACGGTCATACTAGACGCCGGTGTATGGATGCTCGTCACCACAGCCCATACACCGCACTCGATCACATAACACATAACACATAATCCTATTCCCTCAAGCTAGGATAGAACAAACACTTACCTCGAATGCTTATGAACAATTCACCCCGTGGAAATGTCTTTTCCTTTTGAATTTGACTCCAATCCAATCGTATCTATACACAATTGATTTCATATCATCAATTCTACTTAACAAACTAGTTCATATTGCTAAATATGGTTTTTACAACATTCTGCCCGGAATAGTAAAAACCGACCCCGAGCCCACATAATCGAAACTCAAGTTTCGAACCAAAATAATTTCACCCAATCTTCCATGAGTTCAAATATACAATTTGTTCTTAAGTTCGACTCCAAAACGAGGTCTAAATCGCAAATTCTTTGAAAGCCCTAACTATACCCATTTCTCAAATTTTCAACCAATTTATACATGTTTAAGCCTAAGGATTTGATTGATGTTGATGAAAAACGAAGAAGACGAGTTAACAATACTTACCCAATGAACTTTGATGAAGAAATGCCTCAAAAATCGCCTAAGAGCTGTGGAGAAGAAAGGGGTTTGTGAAAATGGGATAAAATCCCGTAAGTGTTCTGTTTTTGAGCTGAAGAATTCACTGGGCGAAATTACCCTACGCGATCGCGTGAATTGGGCTGCGATCGCGTAGAGGAAAGACTAGCATCTTATGCGATCGCGTGAAAATGGTTGCGATCGCGTAGAGAAAGGACTGGAAGCTACGCGATCGCGTGAGGATTGCTGCGATCGCGTAGAGGAAACTCACCGGGCAGCCTATTTGCTCTATGCGATCGCGTGAACAAGACTGCGATCGCGTGGGGGAGGAACTGGAAGCTACGCGATCGCGTGAGGGATGCTGCGATCGCGTAGAAGAACTGGCCAATGCTGTGCGATCGCGTGGATGAGGCCGCGATCGCGTAGAACAAAATCCCTCTGCAGAAACAACAGAATTTCTGCTGTGTTTTCAAATCCGAAAACACCCCGAACCACCTCCGAAACACTCCCGAGCCCTCGGGGCTCCAAACCAATTATGTACACTAACTCAAAAACATCATACGAACTTGCTCGCGCGATCAAATCGCTAAAATAACATCAAAATCAATGAATTGAGCCTTAAAACTCAAGAATTCTTTAAAATTCCATAATTTCCAAACTTTCCAATTTAAGGCCGAAACACGTCAAACGACGTCCGTTTTCAACCAAACTTTACAGGAAGCGCTTAACCAATATATATGACCTGTACGGGCGTCGGAACCAAAATACGAGCCCGATACCAGTACTTTTTAATAAAAAATCATTTTCATTTTCCTTAAACATTTTCAGAAAACAATTTAACAGAAAAATTCTTTTACCGGGGTTCTAGACCTCGGATTTCAATTCCGGACATATGCCCAAGTTTCATATTTTTCTACGGATTTTCTGAAATAGTCAAATCACGGATCCGGGTCCGTTTACCAAAAATGTTGACCAAAGTCAACCATATCAATATTAATATCAAAATTCTTCTACTTTTTCACATATTTCACATATTTCAACATAAATATTTTTCAGCTTTGTGCCGGACTGTGCACGCAAATCGAGGCAACATAGAATGAGGTTTTCAAGGCCTCAGAAGCTCGAAATTATTAATAAAATAAGTGATGACCCCTTTGGGTCGTCACAAAAATTTACGGGGACCAATGACCCCTCAACCTAAGCCGTAAATCTGCCTCCGGATCCACATTGGAGCCAGAAATTCTAACAAGGAAATTCCCGAAAATACAAGAACGCCAATGCATAACTTGAACATGCAGTGTAAAGCAATTTTCGAATCAATTCGTCGGTACAATAAAGGATTTAAAAGCTTCATTTATGTTAAAAAAAAATTAGTAATAAAGGGTAACTCGATGCACTAAGCTTACTATGCATCAAGTACAGAAAAGGGTTAGACTACAAGATCGAACCACATTAATTAGGTCTCATGTATGCAGTGACCTCTTAGTCACACAATGACAACTTTGTTGTTGCCCATCCCTACCAAAGGATGTCAAATAGACACCCCTTCGTCAGAAAATTCCTCTATCTAACTAGATTAAAAAAAATATTTTTTTATATATATATATACTATTTATTGATACTTCTTCTGTTTTTCGTGTGTCTACTTCATTATATTTGGAGCCTCTTAGTAAAAATTCGGGCTCCATCACTGTCTATCAAGACGAGTGTTGGTGAAATGACAGCCAAACGTGCAGATTTTGAAGTAGTTAAGTCTTATCAAATTTGCCCAAAGTGCAGTGAAGGCCCTCATTGTTCGAACTAAGAAAAGTTATCTTATTTTTTGTTGTATTTGATATGAACAATTAGAACAACAACTTCCACATTTTCTGCTATTGGTGGGTCATATATCATCCCACTCTGCCTGTAATTGCTCATTTATTTCCTTTTCTCTCTCTAAAAAAAAAAGTTATTTCTCAGAGGCAACTAATGTGCAATTTGTGGGCAAGGATGCTTTATATTACGCACATAAACACCTACTCGAATTGATTTAAATTGGAGTTAAGAATTTCTTGTTTTTTAATTTGGTTTTTAAAAGTTGGGAACTGCTTAATCCAAATTCGCGTCGAATTTTTTTACTTTATTACATGTAGCAAGTTCTTGTTGTTTCTTGAGACCATATTCTCAATGTTCTAACATTATTGTTTAGATGAAAGTTGGCATAAAATGCACAATCCCCAAGGTTGTAAACTTTTAAAAACTCAAACTCATCATATGTATAAATTTCGATTTTTGCAAGAAAAAAAAATCTCAATATGTATTGAAAGAATAAGTTTCATAAAAGTATTTGATTCATTTATTATTATACGTAAATAATGTTATCCGAAATAAAGTGACAGACATAAAAGAAATTTGATACATTATCTGTAATATCTATACATCCGGCAATTGCACTCGACCCATTTGTTTAGTAACCTTTGAGTACATAAACTACAAACTTATAGTAAGAATTGTATCGCGTAACTTTATTCTTGAAACTCAAAATAATTTCAAGTTCGAAAATTATTCATAATTTGATCATTTTTGGATTCTATTAAATTGTATAAAGTCCATTTTCATTTGAAAGTAAACAGTTACTTTATTGAACTTTTTTAAACCTCTGATTTATAATAAGTGACCAGTTTTCTCTTAGCACACCCATTAAGAAAAGATGCTAAATTCTTTACAAAAATATCTAGAATGTCTAAACTACCCTTATTAAATATGGGTCACGTAGTTATAGTGAGGAGTGAGAAAATATTTTAGGGATATGCACATGAGGGTAAAAGAGTAAAAACAAATTAAAATTTTCTTGATTACATAACTGGACACTTATTTTGAATCAAAATAAAAAAGAAACTGGCCACTTATTCTAAACCGGAGGGAGTATGATTCTTCTTCCTATACCAAATAATCAAACTGAGTTAGAGGATATCTATCTATGGTAAACACTAATGATAACACAAAAAAGAGATAATAAACTGTTATAATGACTAAACTAGAGTAACCACCAAGAATTATAGTAGGATGAATATGATCCATTCGCCTTTAATTATAGGTCTCGAGTTTGAGTTCTAAGAATAAGAAATTTTCTGCTAAGGAATATTTCCCTTTTAATGGATCATACGCGGCGCAAATCTAGATTAGTTCTAGCGTCAATGCAGATATACATATCAAAGGGGAAACCAAACGTGACAAATATCACATCGACAAAACATGAGAGCTATGCTGGATAAATAAGTAAATAAGCCTTAAACTCTAATGATACATTTTAAAGTCGTGCAAGCATGCACCCAAAGCGGACGATATTACTAGTGGGTTGAGCTTCACAGCTACTCAGCGTATAGCTTTGAACGATGGCGGGGCAAACCTCAGTGGTAAACTAAGTTTAGACGAAAGCAAATCCCAAATCTTTTAGAAAGTAGTGGTGCAAACCTCAGTGAGGACGATGAATTCATAAGGAGGCATATGTGATACATCAGTCGAACCCCTCGTCAACAAAACAAGGGAGACATGTTGGCTATATAAATAAATAAAACTTAAAACCTAGTGACACTTTTCAAAATCGTGCAACTCTATGTACAAAGTGAACAATATCACTACGGAGGTGCGGTGTACTATTACAACAAAAGAAAAAGACTAAACTGGAAAGACAAGTTAAATTTTCAGTGTCAATATATGTAATTTTGAACTCAAAAAAAAAAAAAATAATGGGGAAGTTTGAAATTAAAAAGAAATGAAGAAAGTGTCTGGAGTTCCCCATTCCTCTCTAACATTTCTCTCCTCCACCATAAACTGTCGGATCATGTGTATTTTTTGGTTCTGTTTTGTTTATTAGTTCAAGCCTCAAGGTCAACAATTCTATTTATTGTTCTTTTCTTAATTTTGTACGATTTTTATATGCTTACATAGTGCATAAAATTACTAGTTTTATAATACTTTTAATTGGAAAAGATGCAGACAAGTGAACATATTTATATACCAAGGAGAAATGACATTGTTTTTTTTTTTTTTAACTTGAAGAGACAATAAGATAAAGTTAAAATAAAGCTCCTGAAATCCAGTAAAAGTAGGAAACTATGCAAAGCAAAGTGCTTCGTAAGCTCCAAGTATTATTTTATTTATCATTTTGTGTACTTTTTCTAAAGTAAATTACTGTGTTAGTTAAAGTGCCATGCACACATTCATGCACAATCTTGTTAATTTATAGGGGAAAATCATGATATAATATAGAAAAAGTTTTGAGAAATGAAACTATTTAAATATTTTACACTACCACAAGTTAAACTGGATCGATTAAGTGTATTAAAAAAGTTGTTCGGTGTACGAAGTAGTCCGCATTAACAGGGTATGGAGAAGAACCGCACCCTAAAGGATATGATGTAGGCGCTATCCTAATACAAATATAAGTAATTGATTTTATAACTCGAACATGTAATTTATAGATCACACAAAGGCTAATTAATTAAGCGTGTTGTGCTTATAAAATGTTCGAGAAGGGTATGTTGAGGAGACTTTACTTTGTATTATTGGTGTACAAACCAAATCAGAAAAACATGCCAAGCGCAAAGTCAAACCAAATCGATTAAAAAATCGACCAAGTATGGTATTGAGTAAAAATCGAACCAAACCGACATATAAATATATGATTTATATATGTATTTTTAAGGTTTTATATAGAGTTTTTTTAATGTCTAGAAATATTTGGGATTCTCTTACGTGATATAATATTTAATAGAATATGAAGTGTTCCATATTTATTAACTTTAAATACTAGATTGTATGATCACTTTCTTATCAAGTGTTACTGAAATATGTCAATCTTTTGTTCTTCCATATTCATATATCAATATCTATTAAATTCTTATATGTACTGTATATTTACTTTGGGACTATAGAACGAATCTTTTTTGAATTTGAAGTGATTATTATTATTTAGGTATCGTGTTTATTTTTATGTTTAACTACCAAATTCGATTAATCTTAAATGTATACATCAACAAAACAATTATTGTCAGATAACTAAAAAGATAACTATCATATGTTATTAAGTAATTTCTCTCATAAGAATATTTTAATAGATAATAAGTTTGTCAATTTTTAAATTTTTATTAAATATATATTTAATTATAAAAATTTAACAAAGTAAGTTTTAAATAATATTTAAGTAACAAAAAACCCAACAAAACCGAACCAATCCAAAATCGATATAATTGATTTAATTTGGTTTTGACTAAAACAGAACCAACCCGGTCCATGTACACTCTACTTTATACCCTCTCACATCGAATATTTTCCATAGTTTAATGACTTTCTATGATTCTATCTAACACATCTTTAAGGTATAATTGACAAGTCAATTGTATCTCACCATGAAACCTATCATCTGGACCGCCTGATATGTTATTATCTCCAAGAAAATAACACTACTAAAAACCATGAATCAGCGACGGACAATTTTTGCAGCTAAATAAAAAAATTCGTCGTTAATCCTATTTAGTGATAGATTAGCGATAATTATCAAAAAAATTAGTTAGCTACGAATGATTTACAATAGATTAGTGATGAAATTCTTAACTAAATACAATATTTTTTTGTAGTGTAAAGGCTAGACTTGGTTCCAATTAAGAATGAAATACAAAAAAAGATGTCAATGATTTGGTGATGCTTAATATATATGACCTGAATTACTTTGACAATTTGAAATAGGGGAGGAAGAACCAAATGTATCTAATTGCAGACACATATATTCAAGAAGTAAATGACAACATCCAAATGATGTCAACATTTGGGTGAGGAGCCTCAACACAAAATTGTTTGTTGGTAATTTGATGATAAAATTCTCCTGGATGATCAATGATTCGTTGAGCGCTGCCCCTGTGCCGAGAGGTCAAGGAAGTTGATGACTTGATGACAAGGGAACTGACAACCAAAGACCCGGTGAACAGCGGCCATAACTATAACTTTCTTGTTTAATGATAACTAATTACCTATTGGAGTAAGAGAAAATATTCAACTAGTTTAAGTTATATGCACAATTAATGTAAGGAATTTTTATGCCATCAAATTACTTTTTTCTGTTATAACAAGTAAGTTATCTTATTCTAAAAGTTACAAAATCCCATATTTTATGGAGTTTTATTGTCAAGATTACCAATCCCACAAAGTTAATAAATTACATCAGCCATTAGAGGAAGTTAAAATGTTAAACAACATAAACATGACCAAAATACATGTCCTAAACTTTATTGGGTGGAGAACCGAAATAATGTTCAAAAACACAAAAAATACCAAAATAAACCAAAAAAAAAAAAATACATAATTAACCATTTCGCAGTATAAAACTGCGAAATGTACAAACGTCCGTTTGTACATTTCGCAATTTTATACTGCGAAATGTATTAAAAATTTTTTTTTTTTAGAAAAATAGGCCGTTACAGTTAATGAATAAAAAAATTTTTTTTTTTAAAAAATAAGGCATTTCGCAGTTTTATACTGCGAAATGCAATTCGCAGTTTTGTACTGCGAATTGCATTTCGCAATATAAAACTGCGAAATGCCTACTCTTGCTATATCCGCCCGCCCCTTCCTTCCTCTCCTCCACTCTCAAACTTCAAATTTTTTCAAATTCCCCTCGGCCCCCCCTCAAATTCCCTTCAAATTTTTGCCAAAATTTTGATTTCGAAGTCCCACCCGTCCCCTTCAAGTGCAATATAAGTGGGGCCCACCCGAAGATACTGTTGGACACGAATTCGGTAACAAAATTTCAGTTTTACAACTTTAATTTGAGGTATTTGAATAAATTTTATTTTATAATTTATTAGAAAATATGTTAATGTTGGTATATTTATTGTTTTAGTATTACATTAATATGTTATTGTATATCATGTTAGCGTAGAGCCTGTTAGCATAGAGCCTGTTAGCGTAGAGCCTGTTAGCGTAGAGCCTTGTAGCGTAGAGCCTTATTTAATTTTAGCGTAGTCTTTTAGTATGAAAATATTAAAATTGAGATTTAGAATAATTAATCATTAATATGTGGTCCCGGGCCTCAAAAATCAAGCCTGGAACCTTTAAAAAACCGTTATATGAAATTATACGTAATTTAATTAATTAAGTTAACAAAATTATGAAAATATTAAAATTGAGATTTATAATAATTAATCATTAATATGTGGTCCCGGGCCTCAAAAATCAAGCCCGGAACCTTTAAACAACCGTTATATGAAATTATACGTAATTTAATTAATTAAGTTAACAAAATTATGAAAATATTAAAATTGAGATTTAGAATAATTAATCATTAATATGTGGTTCCGGGCCTCAAAAATCAAGCCTGGAACCTTTAAACAACCGTTATATTAAATTATACGTAATTTAATTAATTAAGTTAACAAAATTATGAAAATATTAAAATTGAGATTTATAATAATTAATCATTAATATGTGGTCCCGGGCCTCAAAAATCAAGCCTGGAACCTTTAAACAACCGTTATATTAAATTATACGTAATTTAATTAATTAAGTTAACAAAATTATGAAAATATTAAAATTGAGATTTATAATAATTAATCATTAATATGTGGTCCCGGGCCTCAAAAATCAAGCCTGGAACCTTTAAACAACCGTTATATGAAATTATACGTAATTTAATTAATTAAGTTAACAAAATTATGAAAATATTAAAATTGAGATTTAGAATAATTAATCATTAATATGTGGTCCCGGGCCTCAAAAATCAAGCCTGGAACCTTTAAACAACCGTTATATTAAATTATACGTAATTTAATTAATTAAGTTAACAAAATTATGAAAATATTAAAATTGAGATTTATAATAATTAATCATTAATATGTGGTCCCATGCCTCAAAAATCAAGTCTGGAACCTTTAAACAACCGTTATATTAAATTATACGTAATTTAATTAATTAAGTTAACAAAATTATGAAAATATTAAAATTGAGATTTATAATAATTAATCATTAATATGTGGTCCCGGGCCTCAAAAATCAAGCCTGGAACCTTTAAACAACCGTTATATTAAATTATACGTAATTTAATTAATTAAGTTAACAAAATTATGAAAATATTAAAATTGAGATTTATAATAATTAATCATTAATATGTGGTCCCGGGCCTCAAAAATCAAGCCTGGAACCTTTAAAAACCCGTTATATTAAATTATACGTAATTTAATTAATAAAGTTAACAAAATTATGAAAATATTAAAATTGAGATTTATAATAATTAATCATTAATATGTGGTCCCGGGCCTCAAAAATCAAGCCTGGAACCTTTAAACAACCGTTATATTAAATTATACGTAATTTAATTAATTAAGTTAACAAAATTATGAAAATATAAAATTTTTCTATGTAATAATTAATTTTTCTTATTTATAGTACACGACATGGCATCTCGTCAACCTGCACACCCTGGACCTTTGGCAGCAGGATTATTAGTACTGCAGGGTGACCATAGATCTGAGTCTATTTGGCACGGCCATCTAGCTCTTCAGACTATACGCCCCAGGAGGCCGGACGATCTGTGGGAGTTTTTGGCGCAGCATCCATTTCATCCACGAGTAGTAGACCTTCTACAGCAGACCGGCTTATACAGCATATTTGAGCTGGGACGGATGCAGCTTGACTGGTCGCTCATCACAGCGTTGATAGAGCGGTGGCGACCAGAGACGCATTAAAATGACCATCTTCCTTAGCATTTGCTCTCAAAACTCAACTTATTACAACATAGAAAGAAAAAAAGAAACCATGGAATATGCAGAAATTCGTGGTTCATGTGATAATGCAGAAGAAGATTATATAGATATGGAATTAAGTTCACATTCAAACATATTTTCAAATTTCAAAAATTCCCCATCTCAAGCAAGAGAATTTGAGTTCCAAATGTTACCAAATTCAATAGATAAAGACACAACAACCTCACCAGCTGATGAACTATTCCACAATGGTAAACTTCTACCTCTTCATCTCCCTTTTGGTACACAACAAATGGTTGAAAAACTTGTTCAAAATCCCAATAAAAATGATATTTTTCAAGAGTCTTCATTTAGTACACCTTTATTCACAACTACTACAAATACTCCAACAAATAATACACCATTTGAATCTTGTAATATTTCTCCCTCTCAATCCTGTCAAGTTAGTCGGGAACTCAATCCGGACGAATACATGTTCGAATATTCAACAGAATATCAAGATACTAGCTTTAATCCAGCTGATGAAACTTCAAAAAGGTCCTGGACCAGAAAACTCAAGCTGATTAAAAATTCCTCCTTTGGTTCCAAACTTAAATATGTCAAGTCTTTCTTTTCTAAATCTGGTTGTTCAAATGAGTATTCAGCAAACTTTGACAAAGGATCTGTACCAATAATTATAATGGCTAAAGAAGCGAAAAAAGAACCATTTGGACAAATTCAGAAAGAAAATGTTGTTGATCAAGATTTGAAAGGTAGACATAGAAGATCATTTTCAGGAGCTATTAAAAGATTTTCAACAGCTAAATCTTCTTCTTCTACTTCTTCATTTACGTCGTCGTCTGGTTCGTCATCAGCTTCAACTTCAAATAATTCAAATGAATTTCAAGATATGCATTTCTTTAAGAGAAGCACTAGTGCGTATTCAGAAATAGACAACTCAATTCAAGCAGCAATTGCTCATTGCAAAAATTCTCAGCAACAGTTTGATTCAAGAAAGACAATAAGTGATATTGGAGTTTGTTCATTGTCAGCTTCTAAGGTAATCAATGAAGAACAAGAAAGACCTGGACTCTGTAGGGGATAAAGATTTCCTCTTTTTGTTGTGTGGTCATTTCCTCATTTACCGAAAAGCTATGTTGCGCGCACTCTCCAAAAAGGTAGTCGTACCCGTGTTGTATCCTTAAAAAATATACTACTTTTGAATGATCCGATACATATCCGACCATATTTTCGGAGAGTCTGAGCAATATATCTGGAAAGTACGGTGGCAGTAGGAGACAGCGGACAAAGTTATCTTATTACATGTATTTCTTTTCTTTCACAAATTTTGTGTAATAAGAATCCATATAGTTTAGCAATTCTCAACTTGTGGCATAAATGGCTAGTATTTCAAAAGCACAACTCATTCTTGCAATTTGTGAAAAATGCCAAATTAAGGTTACTTAGTGCACAATTATGATGAAAGTACAAGAGGACTGTAAGGTTCAAATTGACATAATTCTCAAAGATTTCGAAATGCATTTTTTTATGACCGAGATATCCCTCTAGGGATTTTTTTGCAAATATGTTTCTAATTAGCTTTTTAAAGCCTTGTTATACTTAATAAAATTATTGAAAGACATTTTCAATCTTTACTTTTAATATTTTTGCTGCCCCATATTTTAAAAAAAACCAACAACAGCCCATAGGACAATCGTAGCCGTCGAAACTCCCGGGATAATTGGCCCGCCCTCTATCGGCCTTCTCCACTTCCCGTCTTAGTTCGCATAATGCAATGCTCGAACCTGTGACCTGGGTCACAAGTCCCTCAACCTTTGCCATTAGAACTACGCCTGAGGTGGGTTGGGGGTGGGGTGGGGGGCTTGGAAGCTAGTCTTGATGTACCATTGCTTAGATGGATTGGATATAATTCTCCCGTTCTTAATCAAAGGTTTCGAATCCGTATCCAGACAATAGAGAAGCTCCTGGCAGGGAGCATTTCTCTTAATTAGGGGGCCCTACAGGTGAATTCGTATTAGTCAAGTAAGTGAACTTCAGATAGTTAAAAAAAAATACTATAAAAAAGTATTCTTTGAATACTGGATACTTAAAAAATTACTATAAAGAACTATTCTACGGATACCGGATAATTAAAATAATACTATAAAAAAGTATTCTACGGATACCATATAATTGAAAAAATACTATAAAGAACTATTCTACGGATACCGGATAATTTTAAAAAATACGATAAAGAACTATTCTTCCCTTTTCTGGGGAGGGGAACTTGAACCCTCAATATAAAGGTAAAGAATATTACTAATAAAGAGCTATATTAAGCATAATGCAGAAATAAAATACATTATCCCTGTTGGATGAATTTGTCTTTTGACTGCTACAGATTGATGTTAGAAGGCTTCAACCTTAAGTTTTAGTAATAAATTGTTAATGCTATTAGTTAGTTTAATGGGTAATTTAAAGCTAATGATGATTTTATTAAGAATAAGAATCTGTGGAGGCTGCAGAAAGAAAGTGGTCTAATGGTCCTCAAAGTACATCAATAATTATTTCAAAAATCATAGTACATAATTTCATTTATAATGAGTCACTTTGCTTAATTTGAGAAGGACTTTCACCTTTCTAATTTAACCCAAGAATCAAGAATCAAGAGTACCAACAGAAAATATCCCAATAAAGTTATATTTCTTCATTAAAAAAAAGTTGAATGAGCGACTTGTGTTTTAGAAATTGATTTGTATTTGTCTCAACTTAGTATTAAATTTTCTTTTCTATCAATATTGAATATTTTAGCATTTTATTTCTCGAGTAAAACAACTTTTTGTTTAATCTATATTATCTAATATTATCAAAGGCTGATTATAGCAAATACTATCTTTTTATTAGTGATGGGAAATGATGATTAAATAGAATACTATTATTTTGAGGTCACTCTAATCAAAGGAATACCAAAGATGATCATCAATTTCGATTGCAAAGCCCACTTGTGTGACACTCTTTTATTATTGACTCACTTTAAAGCTAAACTATATAAATGTTTCCAATAGGAAAAGTTTTAATGAGGACTTAATTTTAATTACATAATGAGGGACCAGAGATGGGACAGAGGGATTAAGGAACAGTGGGATCCCAGAAAGAGAAAGTTGCATTCTACTTATTACCCCTAATGTGAAATTTTTCGGCGTGAATCTAGATTAGTCGGGTCCTAATATGGGTACTGAATATTCGGTGAAAAATAAAAAGAAAAAGACTTGTGGGTTCCAAAACAATACTTTTTTGGGACCTGTTGTATAAGTCGAGTTTTCTTATTGTCCCTTCCAAGACATTCCAATGTATGTCATTTGGAAGGCCGTATAGCTTTGGGGTGTAACGTTATTATTGTCCATCTTCCTTCAGTTGAGTGACTTCGTATCTATCTTTGCCAAGAAAGACAAATTCCAGAAGCATCTAACTATCTCATCAATTTAAATTTATGTGCGGCATTCTTTTTTATTACTGAGAAATTTTTGAAGCAAACGTGCAAGATTTGAAACTCCATGGATAATGGTCACTCCTCTATTCTTCTCCACTTAAATATTAGGCTTTTGTTTGCTATATGGTTCGAACTAGTAATGTGCATCTAATCTACACGTTGTGTATTGTGCTCTTACCACTATACCAAAGCCTTTGAGACATTTTTTTTTTTTTGCACCATCGTCCATGGGAAGTAAGGAACGTTAGATTTTTATTGATAACTGAGAAATCCGTGAGGACTAGTGATTCACGATTATGAATTAGGTGGATAATGAGTCCGCCCTTTATCCTTGTCCATTAAAATACTATCCTTTTCACTGCAATGTGATTACGAACCATGACGAGCGTCTAATCCACGTATAACAGTCTAAGCTCTTACCAACGGGTAAAATGGCAATGACTCTATCGTTCTTTAGTGGACCAAAGAAGGCTAGATTTTCGTAAACAGTTTCCTTTCACTATTACCAAAAAGCAAAAAAACATACTTTCATTTTTCATTTATTTTGGTCTGGCAGAAAAGAAAAGGTTGCTTTTAGAAAAAAGAAGAACCATCTTATGGATTTCAAGTGGGTGTACCAATTAAAACGTAAACCAAGTGAAGTTTTGACAAAATATAGACCCAAAATAACATTGTTGTAAAGATTAATTGATGTTGTCCAGCACTTGGGGATACTGATAAGCATATTACAAGAAACACTTTCTCCCCACCAATTTCCCCAACGTCTAGAGAATCAAATACTAAAAAGCATGTTAAAAGTTGTCGACTAAGCTCCTTCTTTAGTCAATGTTATCAGATCAAGCATCAACCTTAATTTCTAGTTTTCAAGATACTCATTAAAGCAAAGTAACATCTAAAGGATATTTATATGATCCTTCCATTTACTAGAGGATGAAAAATGCAGGGGATTTTCCCTACGAAATAACTCAGAGAAAAGTCTCCAATTACATGAGTCTCACAAAGCATAACAACCGATTAAAAAAATCTTTACCGACATCAAGTGTTTAAATCAAACCACATTAATTTACCAGTATTAAGCAATACCTTAAAGTGAAAAAATATTTTACTTCAATTAACTATTGCTAGCGATAAAGATGCACTAAAAGAATAACATTATTTTCTAAACCAATAGTTATTCTTTTAGTGCATATTGGCCTCAACTAAGCTTGGTATAAATAAGGTGTACACATTTGCTATCGGAGGTAAAATTTTCTATAAAGATTATATAGCTGGCCTCAAGTAGCTTGGGATTGAAAAAATAAGAATAATTAACCTAAATAGTCGTCCACCTAATCTCTTATACAAAGAGAGCCGGGGAACATATAATATATGTACAATTCATGCATAATTGTGTATATTAATTGTATAATTTATGTAAGGGAAAGGAAGGCGCGGGACCTGGACCAGGTTAGGTGCATCAAGGATGAGGATGGTAGAGTCCTGATGGGGGAGTCTCAAGTCAAACGAAGATGGCAGGCGTATTTGCGAGACCTTCTAAACGAGGAGGGGGACCAAAACATAGAACTAGGGGAGTTGGGGCATTCAGAGCGTCATAGAGACTTAGGGTACCGCAGGCGCATTAGGGTGGAAGAGGTCGTGGGGGCTTTGCGTAGGATGAGTAGAGGTCGAGCGACCGGGCCAGATGAAATCCCGGTGGAGTTATGGAAATGCATGGGTAAGCTAGGAATGGAGTGGCTCACCAGGCTGTTCAATGCAATCTTCAGGTCCAAAAAGATGTCGGAGGAGTGGAGGTGGAGTACAGTGGTGCCCTTGTATAAGAACAAAGGGGATATCCAGTGTTGCAACAACTATAGGGGCATCAAATTAATAAGCCACACCACGAAGGTCTGGGAGCGGGTGATCGAGGCCAGGGTGAGGGAGTCGACATCTATTTCCGAGAACCAGTTCGGTTTTATACCCGATCGGTCCACTACTGAAGCTATCCACCTTGTCAGGAGATTGGTGGAACAGTTCAGGGATATGAAGAAGGACCTGCACATGGTGTTTATCGACTTGGAGGAGGCGTATGACAATGTCCCTAGGGAGGTACTATGGAGGTGCCTGGAGGCTAAGAGCGTGCCGGAAGCCTACATCAGAGTAATCAAGGACATGTATGATGGAGCTAAGTCCAGGGTCAGGACAGTGGGTGGCGACTCAGACCATTTCCCGGTGGTTATGGGGCTCCATCAAGGATCTGCGCTTAGCCCCCTCTTGTTTGCCTTGGTGATGGATGCTTTGACGCGGCATATTCAAGGGGATGTACCTTGGTGCATGCTATTTGCTGATAACATAGTCCTGGTAGAAGAGACGAGGGTCGGTGTTAACGAGTGGCTAGAGGAATGGAGACAGACTCTCGAGTCTAAGGGGTTCAAATTAAGCAGGTATAAGATAGAATATCTGGAGTGCAAGTTTAGCGTTGAGCCGAGCGAGGTGGGAGGGAGCGTGATGATTGGATCTGAGGCCATAGCCAAGAAGGATAGTTTCAGATACCTTGGATCGGTGATCCAGGGGGACGGGGAGATCGACGGGGATGTCACTCATCGTATAGCGGCGGGGAAGTCGAAGTCGAGGCTTGCATCAGGAGTCTTGTGTGATAAGAAAGTGCCACAGAAACTCAAGGGGAAGTTTTATAGAGATGTGGTTAGACCTGCCATGCTGTATGGGACTGAGTGTTGGCCGGTGAAGAAATATCATGTTCAGAGGATGATGGTTGCGGAGATGAGGATGCTTAGGTGGATATGCGAGCTCATCAGGTTAGATAAGATTAAGAACGAAGTTATTCGTGAGAAGGTGGGGGTGGCCCTAGTGGATAAGAAGATGCGAGAGGCGAGACTTTGGTGGTTCGAGCATGTGCGGAGGAGAAGCCCCGATGCCCCGGTGAGGAGTTGTGAGCGGCTAGCGGTGGTCGGTGTGAGGCGAGGCAGAGGGAGGCCTAAGAGATACTGTGGAGAGGTAATTAGACAGGACATGGCCAGGATGCGGATTTCCAAGGACATGACCCTTGATAGGAAAGCCTGGAGGTCTAGTATCATGGTTGTAGGATAGGGGCTTCTAGATGTTCCGTACTCCTTTCCCGGGGTGGGTGAGGCGTGGTAGGGCCGCCCATAGAGGATTAGTTTGTGTTCTCTTATGGCAGCCATTTTTGGTAGCTACTGTTTTAATATCATTGCATGCCTGCTTATTTATGGTACATATGTCTCTTATGTTTAGATAATTTTTATGTGATGTATGCTGGAGTAACTAATGCGGTTTTTGTTTTGTTTTTATTTTTGTTTGTTTGCCTTTCTTTTCCCTGCGCCGAGGGTCAATTGGAAACAGCCTCTCTGCCCTCTCGGGTAGATGTAAGGCTTGTCTACATATTACCCTCCTCAAACCCCACATTGTGGGAATATACTGGGTTGTTGTTGTTGTTGTTATGTATACTAGTTAGAAAAAGTAGACATTAAATTTAAATGGCTAATTGTGTAACAATCCCTTGAAATAACACTATTTTCTCAATGGCGAACAGAAAAAACGGGACTGGTTTGTTATATTATGGAATTCCATATATTTAATATTCCCATGAAATGAATGGAAACCATCAGAGATGTAGAATATCCAGGTACAACGTGAGAGCCAAAGCTTGTATACAGTATACTTTCACAAATATGAAAGAAATTTTATTTTTGGTTCGTGTCTCTAGAAAATATTAAAGCAAAGCTATGATATATCTGTCTTCTCTAGTTCATCAAGCATTAGTACAGTTTGTTTGCCTACATATCTTTATGTTTCCTTGTTATCTCAAGAAGTAGGACCATTAGCTAGACGAAAGAAAGAACTTCGAAATGGAACCATCTGATGTGTTCTTAATGTCTTAGCTTTATATTTTGATGATTAAGTTGTAACTACGAACTAGTTCCTAAATCTAGTATTTGGTTGTCCTTAGTTAAGTTGTAACTTTGTAATTGTTCTTCATTGTAATTCCTAATTTGCTTAGCTAGAAGCGTTGCTTAGGAACCCCTTTGTAAAACCATAAACCTTTTGTGTTTGTGCCGCGACTAGAGTTAGTCATGAGTTGAACTCTAGGTGTATTGCAAAGTGACTTGTAATAGGTGTATTACGAGCTAGTGACGGATTAAGAGTTTATTTCCTAGATTGCATAGGTTGTAATCTAAAAGTTATCCATAGTGAAGTTGAAATCCTACCAGTCTAGGTCGTGGTTTTTTATCCCCTTGAGCCGGGATTTTTTCACGTAAAATTCCCAATCTTATTTACTCACTGTTTTATTAGCATTCTTAGTGAAAACGCATAGAAGACCTGATACTCTATAATTTGGCGGACTCATATAAACTATAAATATAATTGCACGTTTAGGACCATTAGATGAAAGAAATAAGAACTACGAGATCGAATCATCTTCATTGCACTTTTGTAAACAAAGCAAACTGAGTAAGATGAACATGAACCACAAAAGTAAAGAGAAAAGGGATCAGACATAACTAAGCCAAAATACGACACCTTTTGGAAGACAAAAATCCATTAAAATAAATAAATATTTACATTAGCTTACAAATTAAAGGAATCTGATGACATGATTCACTGAGTCTGACTTGTAGCATTAAGCATTAGAACGTTCAGGATAGTCATCATAGTTAAGATGCAAGGAGTACAGAAATAATTTAAGCGTGCAGTCTTTACAACATCAATATGCTGTCAAACTAGCAGGCAGTTAAATGTCTTGGTAAGTCACAAACCTTTGCAGCTCAGATGGTAGGAATGCACACCAAGAAACAAGAAAGGCATTCAAGAGGAATGTGTTCCCCAATTTGAAAGTCATTCACACCAGAGGACATTTTATTTCAAGAATTTTCTCCACCTTCAAAATAAAATAAAAATGCATCAAGTTTTATGTTTATGTGGAAAAAAAAAGAAACAGAGTGCAGAAAACAAAAATGTCAGTAAAATATTTCTCAGATTACTGCAATTAAACCCCACCTCCCCCTCACAAACCAAAAAAAAACCCACTCCTGTGAGAACAGGAAGTACCAGAAAGTGATGCAGGTGGTGGAATATGTGGCTGCAGCTTAATTAGAATCTGCCACCAGTAGGTAGAATGTCAGTGTACCCATATATCCTTGTGACAGGTGGAGAAAAAAAATTATGTACCTTTGTCTTCTCATTTCTTCCTATAAAGTCGCACAACTTTTTCCCTTTGGTGAGCTCTTTTCCTGCCCACAAAAGTAGCAATGTATTTTCTTCAAGGAGCTGCAAATCTGAGAATCAATATAGTCATCCATGATTGTTGATTTCTTTCAGTTTCATTCTAGAAAGCATGTAGACCGAATAACGAATGGGAAAAAACAAACAATAACAATATTCTCTTGTACACTCATAACATTTAAGGGCTTTCACTTTCATTTGCCCGGAGACTGAAGTACTGAACTATGTTGTCCTCAAGTGGTTCAGAAGCGTTAACCTATTACACAGAATGAAGTGGAACTGTGAGCTTAATTATATTTTAAACTACATACATATAGGTTGGAATAATTCATAGCACTAAGCTATGTATTTGTCATTTAGTAGGTGGTGAGAATCAGAATAGCTTCTTGAGAACTTCACAGTATTCAGGGGACACCGACTATTTTCAGTTCATATTCAGTCTTTGACGGAGCAACTCCATACCCATGACAAGTAAACAATATACATATTATTAGTCGTCAAACCAACAGAAAATTATTTTATGCAAAAATCCAGAAATATTGTAAATAATTTAAAAGATAGATCTAAGCAAGTATTGTTGAAGGTGCTTAGCTTAGCAAACTAACAACCTTCCATAACATAGGAAGGGTCTTATTATGAGAAATCCCGAAAAAGTGAACACACCAGGCAGATCTGGTGGCTAAAATCCAAAAAGCAAAAGGAAAAATATAAGAACTACAGTAATATATTATTTTTATTTTATTTTATAAGGGAACTACATTAGTAGATTAGTGTCACAGTCAATTAGATTACTAAATTTTTACAGACGTGGTGTAATGTCACTTTTCATGTCACAACAAAGATGCCAAGGAAGGGGGACATGACATCTCCTAGGAGCACAGTCAGTATACCATAAATTCCTTTCTTGCGCCATAACTTTGAACTTAGCATACTGAATTTTCAAATGCATAAGATAAATGTTATTCATCTGCTATAGCTTTTCTGAACACCCTTGAAGACCATGAGGTTTTCTAAAACAAAAATGTTCACCAACAGCTTAAAATATTGTACAAGCCACGATCTATAAAAGAGTGTGAGAGCCATTCAAATCACCAATGTAACATGATCAATCAGGTTGTAATAGCATAGGGAACTAAACAATCAACCGCATCTCTTTCTAAACTGATTGTTAAAAGCATATTTGCAGCCTCAAATGTCTCGAAATAACATGCAGTCATGGAACTCGAAATAAAAACACTGTTACTTTATACTCGTAAAATCTCAAATATCAATGCTAGTCCTGAACTCTAATATATTAAACAAAAGCATAAACGGCACAAGAGACTGAAATAAATAGAACATACCTGACAAGAACTGCTGTAAATCAGAACTTGATAATCCCATTACTGAATGTGTTACCAAGAATTCCTTCTCAATGCTTCTTGTATGATCTCTTAGTACATACAGTGATAGAGGCTTGTTATGTATAACCTGGTCCTGTAATCCATTTCATAATTTTTATAAAAACTTTCCTTCAGAAAACAGAGATCAACAGAACCTATCATACACCACTTGAACCACCAAATGCAACAACAACAACAACAACAACAACCCAGTATAATCCCACTTAGTGGGGTCTGAGGGAGGGTAGTGTGTACGCAGACCTTACCCCTACCCTAGGGTAGAGAGGCTGTTTCCAAATAGACCCCCGGCATCCTTCCCTCCAAGAACTTCCCACCTTGCTCTTGGGGAGACTCGAACTCACAACCTCTCGGTTGGAAGTGGGGGTTGCTTACCATCGAAGCAAATGCAAGGATGCAAATTTATCTTTTGCAAGGATGCAAATTTATCTTTTGCAAGGCTTCAAGTTAAATCTTAAAGCTTTACAATGTTCTTATCCTATAGACATTGAGTGAGCACGAAATGCTCAACCATCTAGATCTTCAGCCTCACTTTTTTCATTGTTTGATTTCTTTCTTTTTTCCTAATCCATCAATCTCTACTTCGTTTTTTAAAAGCAGAACTACAGCCTTCAAATGATAGAGCATAACAAATAAAATGAAATAAACCACTTGACATGATGCAAGGAGGAATAAACTCATCTCACTGCAAAATACTCCTTTTGCTCCATAATACAACAGTGTTTGACCAGACAAATATTATATTAGTGATCATAGAAAATGATTACTAAAGTAATGGTTGAAAACTTTGTTTTAATGGAGAAAACACCATACCTAAGTGTATTTTGAATAATTAAATGAATTTGAACGTCTTAGTGAACAAAGTCACCCAATAGCTAGCAGGAGATTGTAGGTAACTAGTACCTAGTGGGTGTTTTTTTTTTTAAAAAAAAAAATAAACGTGATGTTCGAGCCAACTTGCGTATACTTCGACACAGGTATCATGTAACCCTGTCCTCCAAGACTTGGACACGATGGGAAAAAATCACCTAGTATTTTTGCTTCTAGCTGGTGGATTAGTCGAGGTGCACGTAAGCACCATAATTATAAATGAGACCAATCATATACTTCTAAACATTCCAAAAATAAAAAATGTGTCAAATAAATAAGAAGAGGAATTAAAACTGCCCGCCAACTCTAACATTGTAACTATTGACTCACTAAAACATCATGATAGCACTATACTAATAACATCATGATAGCATTTCCAGCAAATATTAAAGCAATAATGAAATAAACCGATACAAAAACAAACCTTGGAGGCGTAGGAAGTAGCTTCAGAGAAAGCTCTGACAAGAGGCATCACTGCATTCACAATTTTATAAACCGTTATGCGAAAGTAACAAAGTATCAAATTCAACTGATAATCATGATTATGTATGACATTTTGTAGAATTTATTTATGAGTGCAAAAAACCTTTAGAATCGCCTTGAAGCTTGGAGAGACAAGGCTCGAATTTGAGGGCGAGATATTGAATCTTCGATTGGAGATTCGCGATTTCTGTAATGTCTTTGGCGATTTCGTCAACAGTTGAAGTCGTTTCGGTTTCGTAGAGGAACTCGCCGCCGCCGCCGCCGTACTTTACGTGTACGCGAACCATCTCGAAGCCCTTGGCAAGTGACTTTTATGCTCAATTTCTTTGAAACTGTTTTACGATTGGAAAACGTAAGGGAAATGGACGAAGTTCTTACTCTTCTAACCCAATGGCCAATTCGCTTCAATTTTATGTAGTAGGACTTTTCACTCAAGATGCTTGACGCATTGCTTTTTCATGAGTACTATTTTCACAAGTTTTAAAATTTTAGCCACATTAACTATAAATCAATTTTGAGCTTTGTTATGGTTTCTTCTACAACTAACTTTTGTGTTAAGAAACACGTAGGCGTTTGGACATGAATTTAAAAAAAATGAAATTTGAAATTTCACTCAAATTTGAATTGAAGATGAAATTGTATTTAGTTATAATTTTTACAAAATATTTGGATATCTTTTCTTTTCAAAATTATGAAACATGATTTATACCCCCACAACTTATAAAAAGAAATATCAAAATTAACTCAACTTGATTATCCTACTTGAAATAAACAATCAAACATGCTATTATTTAACTGTTATCATAT
This sequence comes from Nicotiana noctiflora, assembly GCA_032618575.1. Taxonomy (NCBI): domain Eukaryota; kingdom Viridiplantae; phylum Streptophyta; class Magnoliopsida; order Solanales; family Solanaceae; genus Nicotiana; species Nicotiana noctiflora. Next base: position 110,676 of record JASVEL010012486.1, on the reverse strand, counting down.
TCTACTTTACTGCAATACACAGAATATGCAAAATCATATCACATTTTCTTCTAACATAGTATGCTTCCCACTGTTATCTAATATAAGGTTAATAATTGATGGGGTTATTCTATAAATTTAAAAGTATAGGGTAAATATGTAAAATTAAAAACTAACAAATTCTCATTTTCAATTGAAAAATTGGTAAGAACCAGTTTTTCAAATTTGAAAATGTATTTTCAAGTGAAATTGAAAAAATTGGGAAGATTTTGATAACCAAACATTGTTTTAAAAAAAATGGAAAAGGGGAAAAATTTTGTATGTCCAAACGGGCTCTAAGTAACAATATAAAACAAAAAACACATAAGATATATAGAGAGCCCCAAGCAGATGCCAATAGCGTCGCGCATGCAGACGGTGATACCAAAGACAAGATTGCTAACAAGAGACATGTTTCTACCTTGGAGAAAAAAAAATCATTTTCATTGTAGATATAGAGTAGTTTTATTTCATTTACTTCCATTATGTTCCTCTAGCTTAGTTAGAGCTAATCTTATAACTTTGATTTATTTTTTGTAAGCATTATTAGGGGATCATGCAATCAAACTTTCTAGCAAGCAAACAATTCTTTGTACTGGTGTCTCTCCCCTCAGCACCGTGTTGCTTTTCTGATAGCTTTCATTAATGCAATCAAGCTTTCTCTCATTCTCAATTCTCATTTTTGTTCTCTCAATTACTCTTGACATTGATTTTCCCGTACGTCACCGACAATCTCGTCTAGCGTACGGAGGGGACCTCAATTGGCGGATAGTAACTGCACTGACATCAGTTGCTTAACCATATGTCGTCCTTCCAAGGAATCTAAGGAAGGCGCCACGTAACAGTTATTATTATTTATTCCATGTATTTAAGTGTGTTTTCCAAGTGTGACAATGTGATACCCAGTTATAGGATGACATTGAAGTAATACAAAGTGTGTCATGAATAAGATATTAACTATTGAGGTCACGGTGGACGATCATGTGGAGATTACGAAGGTGTGAGCATTACAACTATTATGGTGAGGAGTAGTGGGGATTATCTACATAATAAAGAAGAATAGTGTGAGTTATATTTGATTAGTGGACATCCGTATAATATATATTTCATAACACTTTGCAACTATTTCTTTTATATTGTTCTAAATAAGTCAAATTACTATTTTAAATTTCCTTATAAAAAAATAACAAAACAGTTAGGAGTCGTTTTGTATGATGCATTAGAGAAAATAATGCATGCATTAGCTTTTGGTATTACTAATTCCTTGTTTGGTATACTTTTTCAACATATGTATTACTAATGCAAGTATTAGTTATATCACATATTTGGTATTCTCCTATGTATAAATAATACATAGCAAACTATAGTATTAGCAATACCAAGTCTATTAATACATGCATTAGCATGGTTAAAGAAAACAATATCCTAAAAGTGTAAGTTATTTCTTATAAATAATGTGGCCCAATAAGTTAAGGCCCATAATTAATATTTAATTAATGAACAAATCTCACCCGTCCGATTGGTTACTTGATGGACGTACCAGATTAAATAAAAATCTCTATAAATTGGTCATCTGCCCACCCATTAGGGTTACTGTTTTTCCTCTCTTCTATCCCTAAAGACGGCGGTAACGAAAGTTAGGGCAAGGGGCGAAAAACCAATTACCAATTAACGCTTCCGCTCAAAGATGATGGCTCACGCTTCAAGTATGTTTTCCATGACGATTATATGTAAGATTATCATGTTCAAGATCCTGGTAGAATTAAAGTTTTTGCTTACATGTGGTATCACGAGCCTGGATATTTGAACGGATAATTTTCTTGAAAGAAAGATTATATTATGATGTGTGTATAACTATGTTCACGGGATTTTGATTTGTTTTCAAAATCATGATTGAAATCTGTAAAAGAATTTTGCTTCTGAGAAATAACCAGAATCTTCTTTTTCTTACATGAGAATTTGAATTACTTAACTGGAAATTTGAAACTATGAAATCATCAAGTATTAGAAAAAGGGCGACAGATTCTGGTAAAGAAAAAAAAAGGTCATAATCGATAAAATGTTGGAGACCTTCTTAATATTTTATTTTACCATAACTTTTGATATGACTATATGCTAGTCAGCAACATGCGACATAAATGGTAGCATTATGTCTCAACCTTATTTTGGTGTTTTAGTGCTCCAAGTAAGCGTATTTGGTATAACGTATTAATGTTCGAGTCCGTAAAGGTGTTTGGTTCATAATTCGTTCATTATGTGATAAAGTTTTATCTTAATAATTTATTTTGGACTATCAGTTGTAAAGCCATTTATTATTTATTTTATGTATGTGATTAATGTGTATATAGTTTGTTAGTCACCAAAGTGACCAAACTAGATTGTTTAAAGTATTCACATGCATAAAAAAATTATGATCCATATTTGTTGTGTGCACTTATGTTATATAGTTTGTTAGTCACCAAAGTGGCCAAACTAGTTTGTCTATGAAATTGTGCATACATAAAATTATAGTTTATCCATGAAATTAATGAAATGCCTATATTAAAAATAAATGGATAAATTAAATTTCACTATTGCTAGAAATTAAGGATTTACCCAAAATTGAATCAATTATTCTATGAATAGTGAATATGATGAGGTAAAATTAATATTCTTAGTCAAATATATATTGTTTGTCCAAAGATGGCATATATATTTGGTTAAAAATATTTAAATATCCATTAAAGACTAAATGACATTTAAATTATGATAGTATGTTGTAGTACCTACCCAAAGGAGAATTGCGATATGCTTTAATTGTTTTGTTGAATCCATATTGATTTGTGAGCATGTATTATCTATTTTGCGGCTATTCCTTTTCCTTCGCTTGCTTCGTCTGTTACTATGTTCAATGGATTGAACTTCTCTGAATGGTGTGAGCAAGTCCAGTTCCACTTAGGTGTGATAGACCTTGACTTGGCTCTGCTAAATGATAAACCCGCTGCCATTACTGATTCGAGCAGTGCGGATGAGAAGTCTTTCTATAAAGCATGGGAACGCTCTAACAGCCTTATGTTTATGCGAATGAATATTGCCAACAACATTAAAAGTACTATTCCACAAACAGAAAGTGCCAGGGAATACTTGAAGTTTGTGGAAGAACGTTTCCGCTCTGCAGATAAGTCTCTCGCTGGTACACTAATGACTGAACTCACGACCATGAAGTTTGATGGGTCGCGTAGTATGCAAAATCATATCATTGAGATGACTAACATTGCATCAAGACTTCAGACCTTGGGGATGAAAGTGGATGACTCCTTCTTGGTTCAGTTTATTCTGAACTCGTTACCTCATGAGTATGGACCTTTTCAAATTAACTATAACACTATTAAGGATAAGTGGAATGTTAGTGAATTGTCCAGTATGCTTACCTAAGAGGAGTCAAGACTTAAGAAACAAGGGAGTCATTCAATTAACCTCATGGGTCAAGGAGCTAGTAAAGGACTTAAAGCAAAGGCCAACAAGTTCAAGAAGAAGAAAGCACCTGCTAAAGCTCAATAGGATGCTAACAAGGAACGTAAGGTAGATACGTGTCATTTCTATAATAAGGAATGACACTATCAAAAAGATTGCCTAAAACGTAAAGCTTGGTTCGAAAAGAAAGGTACAATTAGTGCTTTTGTATGTTTCGAATCAAATTTAGTAGAAGTTCCTAATAATACTTGGTGGCTTGATTCTGGTGCAACTGCTCATGTATCTACTACGTTGCAGGGATTCCTTACGATCCAAACCACAAATTCAAATAAAGATTTCTTGTTCATGGGAAATCGTATGAAGGCTCCAATTGAAGGCATGGGGACTTATCGTTTGATCATGGAGACTGGACGTCACCTTGATCTATTACAAACTTTTTATGTACCTTCAGTTTCTAGGAATTTGATTTCTCTTTCAAGACTTGATGTTTCTGGATTTGATTTTAAGTTTGGAAATGGATGTTTCAATTTATATAAAAATGCTATTTTTTATGGTTCTGGTTTTCTTAGTGATGGTTTATATAAATTGAAACTCGATAATGGTTTTTCTGAATCCCTTTTTAATGTTCAACATAATATTGGAATTAAACGTAGTTCACTAGATGAAAGTTCTACTTACTTGTGGCACAGACGTTTGGGTCATATATCCAAAGAAAGGTTAGAGAGATTAGTAAAGAATGAGATTCTTCCGAATCTAAATTTTACTGATCTTACTATATGTTTGGATTGCATTAAGGGAAAACAAACCAAGCATAGTAAGAAAGGTGCCACAAGAAGCACCCAGCTTCTTGAAATTATACACACCGATATTTGTGAACCCTTTGATGTTCCATCTTTTGGTGGAGAAAAATATGTTATCACTTTTATCGATGATTTTTCATGTTATGGATACATCTATTTGCTGAAAGAAAAATCTCAAGCAGCAGATGCTCTCAAGGTGTTTGTTAATGAGGTTGAAAGGCAATTAGATAAAAAGGTGAAAAGCATTAGGTCAGATAGAGGTGGTGAATATTATGGAAAATATAACGAGTCAGAACAATGTCCAGGTCCATTTGCAAAGTTCCTCGAGGAACGTGGCATATGTGCACAGTATACTATGCCAGGAACACCTCAAAAAAATGGTGTTGCAGAAATGCGTAATCGAACACTTATGGATATGGTTAGGAGCATGATAAGTAATTCCTCATTACCCAAATCATTGTGGATGTATGCTCTTAAAACCGTTGTATATTTATTAAACAGGGTTCCTAGTAAGTCAGTTCCAAAGACCCCTTTTGAACTGTGGACAGGAAGGAAACCTAGTTTAAGGCACCTGCATGTTTGGGGTTGCCCAGCGGAAGCTAGAGTCTATAATCCACAAGAAAAAAAATAGATTCTCGAACAGTAAGTGGTTACTTTATTGGTTACCCAGAGAAATCTAAAGGGTATGTGTTTTAATGTCCAAACCATAGTTCAAGAATTGTTGAAACCGGTAATGCAAGATTCACTGAGAATGGTGAAGTTAGTGGGAGTGTTGAAAAGCAAAGTGTGGAAATTAAAAAGGTAAGGGTCAATATTCTATTACCCAGAAATATGCCTACTTCCACACAAATACCAAATATTGGTCCAGTTGTTGAAGAACACTTTGACAACGCCGAGCAACATTTAGATGAAACACTTCATGAAGAAACTAACTCACAAATATCTGACACAAATGAACCACAAGAAATGCCATTAAGAAAAACTCAAAGAGTTAGAAAATCGGTTATTTCGGATGATTACGTGGTTTATTTGCAAGAGTCAGATTTTGATATTGGTCTTAATAAGGATCCGGTTTCATTTTCACAAGCCATAGAAAGTAATGAGTCCGACAAATGGATTGATGCCATGAAGGAAGAGTTAAAATCCATGGAATACAATAAAGTCTCGGATCTCGTTGAATTGCGTGAAAGTTCTAAAAGAATCGGGTGTAGATGGGTCTTTAAGACCAAACACGATTCAAATGGCAATATTGAGAGATACAAAGCCAGACTTGTTGCCAAGGGTTATACTCAGAAATGAGGCATTGATTATAAAGAGACCTTTTCACCGGTCTCAAAGAAAGACTCATTAAGAATTATTATGGCTTTGGTGGCTCATTATGATTTAGAGTTACATCAAATGGATGTGAAAACTGCCTTTCTTAATTGAGATCTCGAGGAGGAAGTGTATATGGACCAACCAGAGGGTTTCAAAACTAAAGGAAAAGGTCAAATGTTATGTAAACTGAAGAAGTCAATATATGGACTTAAACAAGTCTCACGACAATGGTATATAATGTTCAATGATACCATAACATCTTTTGGATTTGTGGAAAATACCGTTGATTGGTGTATATACCAAAAGATCAGTGGGAGCAAGTTTATATTTTTAGTCCTATATGTTGATGATATTCTACTTGCTGCTAATGACTTAGGTATATTGCGTGAGACTAAAGATTTTCTCTCTAAGAATTTTGAAATGAAAGATATGGGTGAGGCATCCTATATGATAGGAATAGAAATATTCCGTGATAGATCACAAGGATTATTGGGATTGTCTCAGAAAGGCTATATCGAAAGAATTCTTAAGAGATTTAACATGAACAATTGTTCAGCAGGAATTGTTCCAATTCAAAAAGGGGACAAATTTAGTCTCATGCAATGTCCTAAGAATGATATAGAGCGAAAAGAAATGGAATCAATTCCTTACTCTTCTATTGTTGGCAGTCTGATGTATGCTCAGACTTGCACAAGACCGGATATTAGCTTTGCGGTCGGAATGTTAGGAAGATATCAGAGTAACCCAGGAATTGATCACTGGAAAGTTGCAAAGAAAGTTTTGAGGTACCTGAAAGGAACGAAAGATTACATGCTCATGTATAGGAGATCCAAGCATTTGGAAGTTTTTGGATACTCGGATTCAGATTTCGCTGGATGGATTGACACTAGAAAGTCCACGTTTGGTTATTTGTTCCAATTAGCTGAATGAGCAATATCGTGGAAGAGTGCCAAACAGTGTGTCATTGCTACATCTACGATAGAAGCAGAATTTGTGGCATGTTTTGAGGCTACAATTCATGCATTATGGATGCGAAACTTTATTTCAGGACTTGGGGTTGTCGACACCATTACCAAGCCGCTGAAAATTTATTGTGATAATTCTGCAGCAGTATTCTTCTCCAAGAATGATAAGTACTCCAAAGGTGCCAAGCATATGGAATTAAAGTACTTTACCGTCAAGGAGGAAGTTCAGAAACAAAGAGTGTCACTTGAGCATATTAGAACAGATCTCATGATTGCAGATCCGTTAACGAAAGGTTTGCAACCAAAGATATTTAAAGAACATGTACATAGAATGGGTCTTGGCTGTATTTATGACTGATGTATTTATGATGTTTTAACACTCTGAGCTCATTTATATGTTTCTGATATACATTAGTGATTTCCTGTTTCTCTTAATGGTGTACACATTATTGTTTTGAGATATTACAGGATAAGTCTCAAGGAGACATTATTGTGGACCATAAAATTTTATAGCTTATGAACCTGGTACGGTAAATTACTAATGTTGTAGTATATGGAAGGGAGTACGTAGACAAATTATGTATAACCGTCATAACTCACATTTACTAGTGTATCGTATTATGGTATTTATGATGGATATTATAGAAGAGATTTGTTTATTCGCAACTAATGTTCCTATATTAAATATTAATATAATGTAATTATTGGGCCTAGTGGGAGAATGTAAGCTATTTCTTATAAATAATGTGGCCCAATAAGTTAAGGCCCATAATTAATATTTAATTAATGAACAAATCTCATCCGTCCGATTGGTTACTTGATGGACGTATCAGATTAAATAAAAATCTCTATAAATTGGTCCTCTCCCCACCCATTAGGGTTACTGCTTTTCTTCTCTCCATCCCTAAAGACGGCAGTAACGAAAGTTAGGGCAAGGGGCGAGAAATCAATTACCAATTAACGCTTCCGCTCAAAGATGATGGCTCACGACTCAGGTATGTTTTCCATGACGATTATATGTAAGATTATCATGTTCAAGATCCTGGTAGAATTAAAGTTTTTGCTTACAAAAAGTCCCTTAAAGCTAAAGAATATGAAGGGTATTTTTGTAAACGATTAATTTTCTTAAAAAGTATGCAATGCATTTTAATTTTTAATATACCACACCAAACAGTGAATAAGAAATAATCTCTACATAACTAATATTTGCACTAACCCATGCATTACAAGGATGGACTTTAGGAAGTAAAACAATTGCTTTAGGACCCATATTTTGTTAAATCTAATAGACTATGCATAAGTTTAAAATATGTTACATGAAGTGAAAAAGTTTGATTTCTTTCTTTAACAAGAGGAAAGATATGCAACTGCTATGATTTCTGCCAAGAAAATTGCATTAGAAATGAATATCGAACCTGAATTTCATAAGAAAAGTGTAATATATAGGAAGTAACAACTTGATGAGAATGTTGATAATAAAATCTCAAATCTTCGAAGAGTCCTTTGGAATTGATTACTTTATACATAGTAGACAAGACTATTTTTTCACTTCAAAATAGATTTGAACAAGTCGAAACATATAAAATATTTTTGGTTTTCTATTTAGCGGTAAAAATTAAGATTGCTAGATGATGAAAATTTGAGAAAATATTATCTTAACCGTGAATGTTCCTTAAAGCATAATAATCAGTTCGATATTGATAGTTTAGATTTATTTTTCGGAATTAAAATTAGTAAGGAATCGTATAATTAGAAGGTAACAGTTTAACGGATACACTCGATCAAATAAAAAGATTTGATTCTTTTTCTTATGCATGTTTTGCTTATGGAATAATGTTAATAACTCATGTGACCGTCTCTTAAGCGGAAAGAAGTTTTCAAAATTAAAATTGATAAAATCTTATATAAGATTAACAATGTTTCAAGAAAGGTTAAATTGATTAACTATATTATCAATTAAGAAAAACTTATTAGGAGTTATTGACTATAAGAAAATTATTAGTAACTTTTTATCTAAGAAACGTTAGAAAAATAGATTTCAAATAAATAAATAAATAAATATTTAAAAAGTTAAGACCCATCATGTAATTTGGCTTTAGGTCACAAAGCTCGTCGGACCACCCTTATGCATTAGTAATCCTTGCATTAATAATACAACTCTGGTACACCACACTAAATGACCCCTTAGATTTTTTGTTTTAAAAGGTAGTCCGGGTTTAATTGGACAAGATGATCTTTTCTACTCCATTTCTAGCTATTTGTTAGGCTCCTTTCCTTTATGAAGAGTCAATCTAATCAATTTTAACGCTAAATTGGACTATATTAAATCACGTTTTTAAAGTTAAGTCATAAATTACACCAAACTGCTATAAGTAGCTGTTTTGGAAAACTACTCAAAACTTTTCTTGACGCTTAGTTGAAAATTAGTTTAGAATCATATGAAAATAAAAATAAAAAACTTAGGATTGTTACAACAATAGCCAGCCGGATTCAATGTTTACTCTTTCTAGCCAATATACAGTTATATAATCCGACAACCAGAACTCTCAGCCTGTCATGGCATAAGTGCATAACATTCAGATGCAATAGACCAAAAAGGCAAATACAAATGTAGTTTACATAGAATTCTTCCATAATGCTAGCTAATTTACAACATAAAGTGGTAGCTTAATGAATTGTTTTTACAATCTCTTTCCTGATGCTAGATTATACAGGAATATTTAGATCCCGCACCACAAATTAAAATCTACAGTTCCATGAGTGTAGCTTAGAAATTATACATCTTGGCATCATATTCTGGTTCAGACAGAAAGCTTCCTTGTTGCCAGGAAACTACGCGTAAAAATGGACCTCTCTCCAAACATGAACAGGTCAAACATCTTCATTTGAACTTGCAGTTCCCTCCAAGTGCAGGAATTAAGTTTAAATGCTCTTAGGAAAGTATATGAGTCGTTCATCAGTCCTCAACTCAATAACAGTGCCTTCACTACATACAACACTGTAACCCTTTCGTTTGAAAACTCTTGGGAGTTTCCACATTATGTAGCAACTCTCCACTTCAAAGGGCATAAATCCTGTCAATATCTGAATTAGAGAACTCAGAGTGGTACCATGAGTTGGAACCACTTCTTGCGTGCTTTTCCTTCTTCCTTATCGATCTTTTCTTCCTTGATCTTACCACATAGTAAGTCATGGTTCCAAGAACACCGGCCATTATTACTCCCCCTACTACTGTTACCAAAATTGCAGCCCACTCAAACTTGCGACCCACCACTATATAAGAGGATGCCATAAATGCCACTGAAGTGCAGACAGAAGCCAACCACATCAGTTTATTAATTACCTCTACAACTCTTCTTTCTGCCTTTGTTTCTCCTCTAACCAATGTAATCTGAACTACGACAACAGCAAGAGATGTAAAAAGTGCAAGGGCATTAAAGATGAAGAAGATTTTGAAAGAAGCAGTGGTCACAACTACAGCCACTCCATTATTATCATCGCCTCCGGGTACAGTAAAAATAGCAGCAAATGCAACCGTGGCAAAGAGAACAGCAACAACGGTCACAGAATTTGTTGCATTATTGATCCCTTCTCGATGGAGCTTTCTAAGCTCTTTAGCAATTCCATGGACATTTTTATTGGTTCTCTTAGTTTGTTCAAGCTGTGTGTGAATATCTTTCTTAATTTGGCTAACGGTTTTCCTCAACTCATCCCTTGGTTGGTTCAATTCGTTAGCTCTAACAGCTCCATATTTGTATAAACACTCCTTTATTTCTGTGGATTCCTCAGAGAGGGGAAGATCTTCGGCTATGTCAAGAGCTGTTTTGTGATCTCGGTTCAGCGCATTGACATTACTATCAGGTAGGCGTAGCAACTCCCTCACTATCTGCAAGGCAAAAGTTTTAAAATGATGATCACTCACAATATCATATACTATGAAATTGACGTGAAACAGACCTAGTAAGTTGCAACATTCAGATATTAGGAGCAAGAAGGGAAGTGCTTCAAGTAGCTCAAAAAAAAAAATTGTAGAAGCAAGAAAAATGGAGACCATGCATTATTTTATTTTCAAGGTGAAACAATGTGGCCAAGGACCATATTTTTGTAACAATAAAATATATATTTAGTGATCCAAAAGATATGAATCATAGCACCACAAACTAGATTGAAGAAAAGAACAAGAAAAAGGCATTTTAGGTGGTAGCAGCTTGTAAGACCCTTCGAAAATGAGGGCCATAGAATTGGCTGGCAGTTGTAGAAGTCAAACCATTTCTCTGAGAACATAAAGGAAAAATTTCATCATAGACGCATTAAGCTCGTCCTAAATTATCAAATGCTACTATACTGGAGAGTGGAGATTTAGCTTCTAATACCGAAATAAGGACGAGCAAAGCTAATAGGATTTATGTAGACAAGTGCGTGAAGAAACAGATTCTGATTCTATTATCACTTCAAGCATTCCAAGTTGGGACCCTAATCATTTAATGAAGAAGATTTAACAATAACATTTTTTTATCAGGAAAAATAAACATCAAATTTAACAATAATTTTCTTCTCATTGGTCATACGCAATAGTAATTTTGTGCCATGCTTTGCGGCACACTTTGCATTACAAACGAAAAACGGTAGAGAAATCGAAATTTTGTATTTGCCGGGGCTGGGGCTTTGGGCGGGAGGGGAGTTGAGAGACAGATCGAATACCTCTGCACGCTTTTTTCGGGTGGCTATGTGTAGTGCTGTGTTGCCAAACTTGTCTGGCAGCATAACTATAGCAGCATCAGCCTCGAGAAGCAATATCACCACCTCGCAGCTAATCCCCTTTACTGCCATATGCAATGCAGTTTGCCCTTTCTTGTCCGTCCTCCTTGCTAATTGAGGATCTCTATCAAGCAAGGCCTTGACAATTTCCACATGCCCTTGTCTGGCAGCTAAATGCAATGCATTTTTACCATTGGACCTAGAAATTTCCAGTAAGCTGCAATCCTTTGACAGCAGTTCATTGACAACTGAAATATGTCCTCTTGAGGCAGCAGTTATAAGAGGGGTTGCATTTGAAGGGCCAAATGTTTTACTCAGTCCAGGATCATGCTCTAACAGCAGTTGGACGATTGCTGTGATAAGAGAGCAAACATCAGTCTTTGTTCAATAACTATTATCTTATGGCAGCTTGAAACTTATCCATCTTCAACATTTACTGACAACGATAATTTTTTTAGAATGTTTACTGCATAATTCTCCAAATACATTTTTAGCATGCTAGGTTGCAGTAGGTCAATTCATAAAAGTTCGAACTTAAATTACAATCAGCATCAGCTCTACCAAGACTGATGGAATGATATTCTAAAACATAACCACTTCAATTTTATATTCTCTTTGACAAGTATGGGATAGCAAATCGAAAGATAACTCCACCTTCAACCATGAGGCATGAAGCTGGGGTCCAACTTCAAGTCAGAATTTTGTTAAAAATAGTTTAGCAAGCTACCTAATGCATTTATCACCTATTTACTGATTCTTCAGTCTTAATGATATTCACCAGTTGTCAAGTTAGTCTAAGCCATTGCAATTTCGTAGTGTTAATATCTATTCAGACAAGACATACAACTCGCCATCGGTTAGCAATTTTTTTCATCTTCCAACATCTTGTTAAACTCTATACTTCATCCATCCAAACCAGAAACTTAACAAGCCAAATTTAAGCTTAAACCACATACCAGAAAGACAAACAAATGATGCCTAAAAAGGAATAAATAGATCGAATGATCAAGAAATCTAAGATCTTTACCATGGTGTCCTTGACTTGCAGCTATATGCAAAGGATCAAATCCTGACCGATTCTTCTTAGTAAGAGTTTCCTTGTTACAGTACTTCAACAACTCTTTCACCACATCAAGATATCCCTTCGCTGCTGCAGTAAACAGTGCTGTCTCTCCTAATTCATTTACTTCATTTACGACAGATGCTCTGATCTCTGCAACCTCTTGATTAAAGTCATCACCACTTAGCGTCCCCACCATTTGGGTATCGATATCATTAAGTATCTGCTTCACTGCGGCTAGATCACCTTTCTGAGCTGCTAAATGAAGCTCAGTGTCATTGTGCCTTCCCGTCACCTGTTTTACATATTTCTTTTTTCCTGCTTGGTCAATTCTCTTGCCGGAATTGGAAAGCACTAGAGCTGGTGCTGTTGCTGAAGATGGAGATGGGGCCGGTGATGGCTCAGCTAGAGGGTTATGGCTGAGTGTTGGAGCAATCAACCCTTTCTCGATGTCTCTCTCACCTAGTACAAGCGCATACAAAAACAGTCAGCAAAAATGAGCAGCTACTCAGCATTAGATAATCAAGAATCAGGTGCAAGACCACTTATAAATAAAGAATAAACAAGTAACTCCATCACAAATTCTTCAGAACTTAATACGATCAAGTATCACAGCATAAAGAGGACGATTTTAAAAATTATTCTCATAGGTCGGACAACCTAGTTTTCCTAATTTCTTCAAATTGTCATCTAAGTAACCACTATTTAGTATTGATTGATAAAGCGGTTCCAAATTAGTTTCAAAGTTCTTTACAATTGATTGATTAATTGTCATCTAATAATCCGCAAAATCACACAAAACTAACTAAAATAAATTGCTCATGTGTTGAGTTAATTGCTTATAGTATGTTAGGATGGATAACTGAAAAGGCTGTAGCTTATGTCTATGGAATTTTACTCAAAAGTTGAACAAGTTAAGGGTTCTATATATAAGTAAGGTACAACTCAATAAACATAAGGTACAACACTTTACTCTTACATAACTAGATTTAAGTTTTTCATCTCACAATCTTCACTTTTATGTTGACTGTAAGCTCTAGCCACCTGAAATTACTTCGTAAAATGAAAATTCGTATACACCTCCACCTTGGGTTGGGGGGGGGGGGGGGGCAAGAGGAACCATACTTCTACATATATATCTCTACAGCGAAATACCCATTTACTTAAAATTATATCTTCAACTAATCAAGCAGAAAGCACGGGAAGCTAGCTACTGATAATTCGACGATCAACTCAATTATGATTTTTTTTTTTAATTTTATGGAATATAAATATGATTCGACTTACCTTCTTCAACGGGAGAAGCCATCTTTTAGAAGAGAAACAGAGAGTGAATCAGTCACAGAGGAGTTGACTGGAGAAAAAGGGAATCAAGAAATGAGAGTTTGAGATTTGAGGTAAAGTGGGGAGTTTTGTTGGTTTATGGAAAAGGAAAGAGTAAAGGAAGGTGATGAGAAAGAATATTAAAAAATGCAGGACTAGAAGACAGAATTGAGGAACGTGCAGAGAAACTCAACTAGCTGAAAATGACCTTTTATTTCTCTCTTTTTTCTCTTCCATTCAAAGAATCAATTATTGCTCTATATTTGTCTCAAAGGAAAACTTGCGCTTTTAGTCCTCATATATCAATAAATTCTCATTTTAGGTCTTCAATTAATTGATAATGTATACTTTTGATTCTTCTATTAATGGATTCTTACAAATTTGACGAAATATTAACTATAATAATATATTCAGTGTAATTTACAAGTGCAATCTAGGGAGGGTAATGATACTCAGACCTTACCTCTACATTATGAAATTAAAGATGTTATTTGTGGTAGACCCTCGGGTTAAGAAAAATAAAATCTCAACAGTTTTAAGGAAGAGATACATAAGTGAAGATGTAATAGGAAAGAGAAGTAGTACCAAAAGAAATAGATAGTAATAGAACTCAAATAATAGAAATTACTAGATTATATTACTATTACTATGTGAGGCCCGTGAATTTTTTTTACTATAAACCCAAAAGCTCGTAGTGACAAATTAGGAATATTTGTTAGAAATGTGTAAAACTATGCTTGCCGCGGTTCGTACCCTTTTGTACTAAGCCATGCATTAAAAAGTCAAGAAATTATATTTTCAGAAAAGTGCAATTCTGCGGTCAAGGATGCGGTCGTATATCAAGTATGCGGACCGCATTTCTGCCGCAGAGTGAATCAGCGTGTTGGTCAAATTTGAAGTCAAATATGCGATCGCATAACCAAAATGCGGACTGCATAGTCGTCGCATAATTTTCTAGGAATTTTGTGAAGGGCAGTTTTGTAGTGCATTATGTTACCGCAAAATGTCAATGCGTACAGTAATTCTGCCGCAAACCCAGTCAGTGTACCCAGTTTTTGGGTGCATTTTTACGGTCCATTCTGCGGATCGCATTTTGACTTTGCGATCACAAATGTGACCGCAGATCTGACTCGAGCTCTTATATATATCGTGAAATAACAGAAAATAGTCTATTCTGGTGATTTAACGGGGTGGGGTGGGATTTTAAAATTTAGAGAGAGAGAGAGAGGGGGGGGGAGTGGAGAGAGAGAGAGAGAGAGAGAGAGAAAGGGGGTCCTAGAGTGAGAGGGAGTGACCTTTATCAAGTCCTATATAAATCCTTGCCCCAGATCCTTGAAGGTTATCAAGTGAAGTAGCCAGGTCTTCATCCTAAGAGGTGAGAACTTGTTCTCTAACCTATAATATCGAAATTTCATCTAAAAACGAGTAATCAAGGGTGAGTCTATGGGTATGGGAATTTACTATCTTGCATGAATGAGTAAGAATGAGGTATGGGAAGATTGTGAGTGAAAAAAACGGTAATTGGGGTAGAAAGTTATAAAATCTCTCACAAAAGAATCCAAAAACCACAATGTACACCTAGTGTTTGACAAAATACTTAAATGAGCTAGAATCTTGGTTGTATCTCTAATTCTTGGCTAAATTCATGACTCCCATATAATAGATCAAAGTTGTTTGAGAATTCCGGAATTTATTGTAAGGAATAAAGGAGACTACATTGAGGTATGTGTGGCTAACCCCTTTTTTTTAGTATTGAATTCTTAGTGCTCAAATGGCTGGGTTGAAATTTCAAATTGATTCCACTGGATTGATTGCATTAATGTGTTGGGTGACGGACTTCCGTTCCACATTGTTCTATGTGTTTATTTGAAGTCATGATAATTGATAAGGTGATCATGTCTTTCAAGTGTTCGTTATTTTCTTAAGCATGTGCATACCTTGAATGATAGCCCTTGACAAATGAATGATATAGTTACATGAACGAGTTGACAAAGGGAAGACTTGTGTTGTGTTGATGTATCTAAGTGCCAAGGAATAAATAAATAAAAAAATATGTTTTACCAGGTGTGGAAAAAATGAAAGGAAATGGGAGCTAAAGAGTAATAAAAAGAGGTTATGTCCCAAGTGAGAGGGCTTAGTCGATCGGGCCGAGCAACGCCATATTGTACACATGGTGGCATTCATATTGGGTTCTGGAATATTATTGTGAATATTGATATGTCCTTGGGATGTCTTAGCCGGTCGGGCCGAGATCGGATTCCGTATAAAAACCCCACGGTGGCATCATACTTTAAGATGTGGTATTTGTCATTAAAGAATATTAACATAAAAGAACAGAAAAACTTAACCAAAATCAAGTGAAACTTATTTGGTGCTCCTCCTTGAACTTATGTGATTTAATTGTTGGTGATATAATTGTCTTTCCTTGGTTCACTGTTCATCCTATTAAGAATTATGTTTGCCTTACATACTAGTACTATTCGACAGTACTAACCTCCCTTTTGTCGAGGTGCTACATCTTTGAATGGATGTAGGTGGTTCCATTTTTATAATGTCGATCGCAGATAGTGATGCACTCTTGTTCTCTTCATACCTATCTCGGTGAGCCCCCATTTCTCCCGGGGGTTTGCAACTCTTCTTTTGTGTAAGTTATCACATTTTGAGGTATGGTCGGGGCCTTATTGCCGGCATCATCATTTTGGTCTTTTGTATCCTTAGAGGCTCCGTAAATGTTTCTGTGGGTCATGTATGGGTGCCGGGGTTGTCTTAGATTCACGTTGTATTTTGAAACTTTTCGCTTTAGACTGTCAACTGTATGTACTTTTGGGAACTAAACTATGGCATGTACTGAACTTTAACTGTATGAAAATCTTGGAAGCCTAACTGCGATTTAATATTGTGTTATAAAATAAGAGATCGATGATCGTGTGTACAACCACTTTTATTCTTCAATTACACTAAACAGAATCGAATCTCGTAATTCTACTGAGTTGGTTAGGAAGTGTTCAAGTAAGGCTTGCTCGATTGGGTTTTCTCGGTTGCGTGCTGGTCGCGCTCCTCGAGGTCGGGGCTTGACATACTACTACATGTATGCGAAATCAATACATATATGAAAAGGAAATACTAAGCTATACTACGCTCAGCTACTAACTAACCTATTACCCTAACATTCGATCTGCATACCCTCCTATTAAGAGTTATGTCCTCGATAAGCTAAAAATGTATCATGTCCTACCTAATTACCTTACCTCAATACTTCTTTTTCCTATCTCCATTTCTCTTTGGCCCCACCATAGCCAACCTCTCATATCTCCCCACTAGGACAATGGTGTATCTCATCTTCATGAGTCTGAACCATCACAACCCCGATTTTTGCATTTTGTCCACTGTATGACTACTTTTACCTTGTCTAGAATATCCTCATTCTTAATCATATCTCTCCTGGTATGACCACATATTCACTTCAATATTTTTATTTCCACTACATTCATATTTTAAATATGAGAGATCTTGAGTAGCCAAAGTTCCATCCCTTATAACATAGTCAATCTAACAGCCACTTCGTAAATTTTACCTTTAAGCTTTTGTGGAACATTCTTATTATACAAAATGCCTAGTGCGAGCCTTAATTTTATGCGCTCCAATACGATGTGTGACATCATAACCAATCTCTTCGTTACTTGAATTATAGACCCAATATACTTGAAACTTTCTTTCTTGGGGGGTGACTTGTTTATCCAGCCTCACTTTCACGTGAGCCTCCTGAGGCACGTCACTGAACTTGCACTTCAAGTATTCCGTCTCAGTCATACTCAACCTGAAATCTTTAGACTCCAGTGTTTGCCTCTACACCTCCAACCTAGCAGTAAACGTCATCGCGTCTTCTCAATCGATACTATGTCATTTGCAAATAATATGTGTCAAGGTACTTCCCCTTGGATGTACTGCGTAAACTCATCTATCACTAAGACAATAAGAACATGAGTTGAACCCTGGTAGAACCTCGTTATCAAAAACGGAGCCAGGATTTTAAGCTTGTTCTAAATTAATAATTTATACATATTCAATAGATTTTTTAAAGATAAATATAGTGTTTGAACCAAAGCTATTGGGTTTGGACGAATCCGCTACGGCTCTCTAGCTCTGCCCTTGCCCATCATGACGAGGAACTATCTCGAGTACCCTCCCATTATCCTTACCGGGGTCTTAGGCTCTACCATACATATCCTTAATCGCGTTTTTATATGTGACTCGAACACTTCACTCGTAGTTTGAAGGTAATGGAGTAAAGGGTTGCCACTAAATCATCATGTTAGCCATGAACAAAAAGTATGGGACCAAAGTGGGAAGTGACTAGGGTTTTTTTTAACATCTTGAGAAATTAGAGGGCACAAATTGATAAATTTTGCTCAGAAGGCTGACTATGGTCAAAATAGATGGGCAGCAACAACTAACCACATAGTAAAAATCTGGAAAAAGATAATATATTACTTTTAACTCAAATGGTCCCTTAAGTTTTTGAGGGATGTTAAAATAGTGGTTAAATTAGACTATTATTAAACAGTTTTCATCACTTATATATAGCTTGAT
Organism: Nicotiana noctiflora; assembly: GCA_032618575.1. NCBI lineage: Eukaryota > Viridiplantae > Streptophyta > Magnoliopsida > Solanales > Solanaceae > Nicotiana > Nicotiana noctiflora. Next base: position 92,392 of record JASVEL010012486.1, on the reverse strand, counting down.
CCAGAAGCTCGCAGTAAATGCACAACCGCCAGTGATTTTGGGAGCTCTGGCTGGATTTAGCAGGTTATCGATCGGTTCAGTTCAGGCTCATAATTAACAGGTTTGTTCCTCCTCCCTCTCCTGTTTTCATGTTTCTTTTTTCTTTGATTCGTAAATTTAATTCGTATTGAGGCTTAGAAATTGGTAACAATATGATTAATTTTGTATTTTGAATATAGACCGAGATTAAGGGAAGTAGATGAGCCTGTTTCACTCATTTATAACATGTTTAGCGAAGCTTCTCCAAGATCAAAAGCACCTTATTTGCTTTTTTCAAAGTTGATGTGTTTGGCCAAACTTGTAGTGAAAAAAAAAAAGTGTTTTCTGAGTATAAGCAAAAGTCTTTTTTGAGAAGCAGAAGCACCTATTTTTTTAAAAGCGCTTTTTGAGAAAAAATACACTTCTTCTAAAAGTTTAGCCAAACATTGTTGTTCAAGAATGCTTTTCAAATTTATTAGCCAAACAAAACTATTTTTTCATCAAAAGTATTTTTTTTTAAAGCATCTTTAGAAAAGAACACTTTTCAAACTAAGATGATTTTAGAAGCTTGGCCAAACAAGCTATTAATCTGCTAGAATTTGTACTAACTTATCCCAAATAGAACTAATTTGGCAATGTATCATGGGAAAATGTTTATTTGCGCCAAATGAGTTAAATCTATGGTTGTACTTGGGCATAAAAGTTGTTGAATTCCCATTATGTATTGAAATGACCTTTGATTTTCAATGAACCAAAAAATTCCGAATTTGTTGAACTCCTCTTATCCTTAAAATTTCTGTTCCTACTTGTACATAAAAGTTATTGGATTCCCACTATGTATTAGAATGACCTTTCGAATTGTTTGGTTTAAGAAACAATTCGACGTGGAAATCACCCCATATAATCGGTATGCAGTGAGGTAATATAATTTTATCACTGCTTGTTATATCTCCAACATAGTGAGACAATCATTCTGCCAAAAGTCTGGGTTTAAATTCTGCATGGTCTGTTCTCAATCTTTTCTTGATATTTCAATTAATACATGTAAAGAGTGTGAAGGCACCCAAGGGTGTCACTCAATGGTCAATGAAGTGGGATGAAATTCATGTAAGGCTATGGTGCAAATTGCAGTTGAGGAAAAACACTAGGTGATTTTTCTCATCGGCCTAAGCCTTGGCATGCAAAGTTATACGTTATATGTGCAGGTGGGAGGTAGCATATCCTTGGTGAAATAGTCGAGGCGGGTCAATGTCACGACCCAAACCCCGGTCGTGATGGCGCCCAACACATTGCTAGGCAAGCCCGACCATCTTATCCATTTAAACCAGCCAATTATAACTTAATACTGATTAATCGGCATTATTAGTCTGTTTTCATAACAAATCATGAAGTGTAGAAATGAAATACACGAATACAGTCCCAACCAAATCGTGGTGTCGCAAGTCTGAGCCTCTACAAATGAGATCTACTATACAATCAAGTCTAAGAATAGTGGAGACAACAAAATGATAATAAGGAAGAGGTCAGGTACTGCGGACGTCGGCAGCTACCTCGAAGTCTCCACGGAATGGGGATAATAAAGCAGTTGCGATAGCTCAACTGCCCTCCTGAACCTGTATATTTGCACAAAAAGTGCAGGGGAGTGGGGTGAGTATATTTCAACTCAGTGAGTAACAATAATAAACAATAACTGAAAATAAGAACACCAGTACTTTCACTAAACAGTTCTAAGGCAACCTCGCAGGTAAGTCATCACTACGGTGAATACTCTCATCTCCAGTCCACATCTATCTCAATAAGGTCCCACACCTGACCAAATCCTCACTCGTACCGCTACGGTGTACTGCCAACTCAATGTATGTAAATATATACATATGTCTCTAATGTATAAGTATTTAAGTACGTATATGGATATGTATAAGTATAATGCTGCGGCGTGCAGCCCGCTCCAATACATATACCGCTGCGGCGCGCAACCCGCTCCATTTAACGTCGACGGCGCTCACCGGGGGTGTATACAGACTTCGGAGGGGCTCCCTAGGCCCAAGCACTATTATACTGCGGCGTGCAGCCCGATCCACACATGTATTACTGCGGCGTGCAGTCCGATCCAATATATATATGTATATATAACTATACTGCTGCGGTGTTCAGCCCGATCCCATAATATACTCCAGCGCTCACTGAGAATGTGTGCAGACTCAAACTCCGAAGGGGCTCCTATAGCCCAAGCGCAATAATACTGCAGCGTGCACTTCGTCCCACTGGTATATATTACTGCGGCGTGCAGTCCGATCCACATATACATTATTGCGGCGTGCAGTCCGATCCAATGTAGGTATATACATATAATACCTCATAATGGGTCCTCGACTCTGTCCCAGTCAGTATAGAATTGGCCTTTCAGGCCCACTCAGCTAAATCAGGGAATTTCCACCCTAAGTAGTTTATCTCTCACAGTACACATCTAGTACTGGCCCACGATATGCTATACAACTAATTTTACGACTGAGTGTAAGTTTCCAACATGATATAGGGGTCACCTAGCTCTACAGGTCCCCTAATGCTCTACAGATCGGCACAAGACCCCAAACATGGCTACTAGCCCAATTACACAATTATAATCCCATTCTCAGTCACAATACACAATACACTATTAGTCGGAAAGGACCAAGTCCAATTCCCAATCACAATGTCACCACGCCCGTCACATGACGCGTGTCTCATCTCAACATAGCACTGTAAAGTGCAAGTACGGGGTTTCAAACCCTCAGTACATTATTTACTACCACTACTCACCTTGAACCGGTAGGAGTCCTAGCCCGCTCTGCGCTTGCCTCGCAAATCAATCTCTTCGGATGCCGAATCTGCTCAAAATCAATGAGAATACATCAATATAGGCTAATTAGACACAACCCATTCGAAATAACTCGATTTACACCAAAACCCATAAAGTTGTCAAAATCCGACTTTTGGTACACTTCTCGAAAAATTACGAAAGTTACATTTTCGGAATCCTTATCTCGACACGAGTCCATACATTTAAAGTTTGCCAAAATCGGACTCCGTTTGCCCATTCAAATCAATATTTTACCATAACCTAGGCCTAGGGCAAAAATCCCCATTAATCCTCCCATTTACAGTGAAATAATTGAAGATTCTAAGATAAAATCGCATATTTAGACCATAGAACTTACCTCCAATGTTTACCCGGTGAAAACCCCTCTTGAAGCTCTCCAAAATCGTCCAATCGAAATGAAATCAATGAAAGAAATAACCCAATTTCGTGTAATAAAGAATCTGCCCGTGCTTCGTCGGGTTGTACCCTGCACCTGCGCTATACAAGTTGTACCTCCTATTGCTCCATCAGTCATTTTCCGTCGATCATAGCTTCTAGTACAGATGTCCAAATTACGAGTTCTTTAGCTTTCTGGAAACTAGACACGAAGGTCTACAACTTTTGTATTTTGCACTTTTTGTGATTCCTTATAGATTACAAGATATCAGCTCTCAAAGTAGCCGAAAACTACTCAAAATCTGCTGCAATTTAGTGCAGCAATCAGCTGCTCACTTTAGTTTTAAATGGTCCGTTTGGACCCCCGAATTCATCCCGAGGCCCCCGGGACCCTAACGAAAACCACCAACATACTCCATAACACGATACAAACTTGTTCCAATCATAAAAACACGCCCTTAAACACGGAAAACATCGAATCCAAGCAAATTCAAGCCTAAGTTTTCATTTAAACTTCCGCAACCTACATTCGATCAAAAACCCGACCAAACGACCTCCGAATGACCTGAAATTTTGCAGGAACATCCAAAATCACCTAACGGAGCTACTGAAACTGTCGGAATTCCATTCCGACTCCCGGATCAAAATCTCACCTATCGATCGAATTCCGCCAAAATTCCAACTTCGCCAAAATAGGCTAACTTCTTCACCGGACCTCCAAAATTCCTTCCGATTGCGCTCCTAAGTCTTAAATCATCCCCCGAAACTAACCGAATCATCGGAATTCAGTTCCGAGCCCTCTAACTCATAAGTCAACGTTGGGTTGACTTTTCCAACTTGCTTTCCTTAAAGAGATTTCTCATTTCCTACCAAAATCGATCCGAATTGACTCAAAGTTTGCACACAAGTCACATTCCACATTACGGACCTGCAACAACTTTCGGAATCGCATTCCGACCCCGATATCAAAATTTTCACTTCCGGTCGAATTTTCTCATAAACCTTCAAATTCCTATATTTTGCCAAATAACTTCAAAATGACCTCCGGACACCCGAATTCACTTCCGATCGCGTTCCCAACTCCAAAATCACCATATGGATCCATTCCCAGACTCGGAATCCCAAACGGACATCTATAACTCTAAAATGCCTTCCAACCCAAATTTATGAAATCCTTCTGAAATACTACCTTCCACCATATACGCCGAAATGCTCACGGTTTATCAAAAACCAAATCCGGATATACGTCCAAGTTTAAAATCATCATACGAGCATGCTGGAACTTTTAGATCCAAATTCCGAGGTCATTTACTCAAAATTCTAATCCTAGTTCATTTCTTCAACTTTAAGCTTTCAAATTGAGAATTTCCATTTAGATGTGACTCCAAACTTCCTGAATTTTAATTCTGACCATACACACAAGTCAATATACATGAGATGAAGCTGTTCATGGCCTCAATCTGCTGAATGATGCGTCGGAGCTCAAAACGACCGGTCGGGTCGTTACAGTCAACTGTCCCAAACACAGCTGTTAACTGAAACAAATAGGTGTTGGTGAAGAATGTGATTTTTGTTCGAGTAAAACTCTAATTTACGTGTTCTCTGCATTTGAACATGTTGGCAAATGCCAATATATTCCTCACCCAGGAGAAGAGTTTGCTTGTCATATGACACCTGCTAACATTTTTTTATCTTCTATCTGTAGTGTATATTATTCTTGTCAAACATACGTAATAAAAGTCAAACTGGTGACATTTCAATCCAACTTGGATGGCATAGTGCTTATATCCTGATAAGTGCATTTGAAGATGCATATTTCAACTCGGGTATAAAGGTTTAAGTTTAATGGTACGAGCTCTTGTATTACATCTGGATGACATTTCATTCACACCCCTTCCACACTTTATCTTGTAGTAATTTGTTATTTGAAAACTTATTTTACATAGTTATAGGTTTATGTGCTTGTTACAATCTTCCCAAAAGGTCGCATGACTCTGCATCCTTTTTTGTGGTCTCAAAAAATTGTTAAGTTTCAATAACCTGTATCTAACAAGTACTTCTGGTACTTATTGCCTATGTTGCTCCGACTCTCTAAAAATATCGCCGGATACGTGTCGGATCCTCCAAAAGTAGTATATTTTTGGAGGATCCGACACGGATGCGGCAGCATTTTGTAGAGTCCGCGCAACATAACTTGTGCCTAGTGACATTTTAGGAATGCTAAATAACATTCAACATCATTCTCTAGTTTCCAGCCTTTATCCAATACCTTTTTAGCAAGCTTCCTTTGAAATTTGACCAATGTCCAGTGAAATTCTTACGAGAAAGGTTCATTTGGAAAAATAGCAACTTGGGCAGTTTATATAGTCTTAATGCAAAGTAACCATATGGACTTGGGTGGTAAAGCAAATAGTATCCCTTAAGAAAAAATTTTGGCGATATTCCATGCTTTTATCATTATTTATCAGTCTGATTAATATTGCATAATCTGCATAGCAGGCGCTACTACTTATAGTTGAAGGATTGTTCTACTCTCTAACGTGTGTGTTTGGGGGGAGGGGGGAGCGGGGAGCAACATTGGTTGTGTCCTTGAAGATTTTCTGATGCGCGGGTTAAATGCATGTCACGAGGCGTTGCAGCCTGATCTTGCACTTGCATTGTGTCCTTGAAGATTTTCTGATACGCAGGTTAAATGCATGTCACGAGTTTGAATTTGTCACGGACAACAGACTTAAATGGTGAAGAGTATAGCGGGGAGTCCATTATATGTTAAGTTTTTGAATTGTGCCCCATCTTGTACTTGGGGTTACGCAGTTGAAAAAAATATTTCATTTGTCCATGCTGTGTGAAGAAACATGGCTTGAAGTGGATTCTGCTATGGTGTTATTGTTGGAAAAATCGCCTATTCTGCTGTAAGTTGGTGCCTGAAGTAATTAAGTGCCTCGTTGATCAATAGTGAATTAGGGATAACACTAGTTCATGTTATGGTAAAGCTGTCTTCTTTTTGGTTACGGGTTCGATCCGTGTAATCAGTCATTAATGCTTGTATTGGGTTATACTGTCTTCATCATACTTTTGTGGGGGTAGGCCCTTCCCCGTATCTAGCGTGAACAAGGGATGACCTTTTGGATACGGGTTCGACCCGTAATCAACCATTGTTGCTTGTATTGGGTTACACTACCTACATACTTTTATGGGTTGAAGCCCTTCTCTGAATCTAGCGTGAACAAGGAATGCCTCGTGCCACTTACTATTTCATATAATATTGAGTTTGGTTTACACAATGCAAAAGCTTCTAACATACCAAATCTTTTGTCATTGGCCTAGTCGGAGACTTGAGCCCACTAATGAGAAAAAAAAACTTTTTATGTACCATAAACGTGTTATCTTTCTTTCTCAAGGTTGTGAGATCTGAAATAATGACAGATATGCAGTCAATTGATTCTGCATTATACGTGCTACCCTCACCTAAGATTTTCTTTTAGCCTAAAATTATTCAAACATTATCTGAATTGGTCAAAAAACATTTAGTCTAACATACCTATTATATTACAACAATAATAGGGATTAGATGTGAGCTACTTAGTGAACTAACTCGTTGCAATTTTTACTTAATAAATAAATAGCACGAATTAGTTTGTTCAACCAAGTTGACGTAGACATCCTTACACATAATCAAGTGGATCTGTTGAACAATCATGTCATATAGGCCCGAATTGGACATCTAGTAGCTTCTGTCTGATATAAAAATTAATGCACGCAAACATTTGCACAAATACAAAAAAAAGATTCGCTCTCGAAAAAAAATCCCTTAACTGATGCTTAACATTAAAATCATGAGGAATGTTATACTTAATTAATCTTAAGGTTACGAATGCACGAGCAAGGTATTGTCGCTCAAACATAAAAACCAAGCAATTCTGAGATTAACTACTCATTACTGAAATGGAAAAGAAAATGAACTTGTTAAATTCTACTGTATTACATACACGTCCCATGAAATAACCTTTTCATGGGAAAAAGAAAATTCAACATTTGAAATTATTGGCTAGCAGAATTCACCTCTACTAGAAGGAGCAATTTGACTGTAATTACCCAATGGAAGTCATTTTTATGAACTGAAAGTTGTTTGATCGTTAAAGTTGCACTTGTACTTCATATAAACTGATTAGTCAACGTATCCATTCAAACATGAATATGCTTTTTAAGAAAACAATAACACCATGGGGACTGAAAATAAGGAGAAAGACTAGCCTATTTTCCAGAAGACAAATATTTTTAACTGAATAATAATAATAATAATAATAATAATAATATATTTAGACCGTAATGAAATGGTCCTAACTGAAAAAAACAAAAAACAATTCTGCGAACTCCTTCAACACCTTCCAAGTTGTTTACTTTGTCAAACTAATAGTATAAGATATTAAATATTCCTAGTTGTTACATCATCTCTGAAAACAAGAATACACCAAAATAAAATAAACTGGGGTATTTCATATTTTCCTTTTAATCTGTGAAGTTAGGACTTTAACAAAAATAAAACTATGAAGAAATAGGAAAAGGAAATAGACTAAATGCTTGTAAATTACAATCCTCTGTTGTGATTATGTATGTTCGTTTTAAGTCGATATCGGAAATAGCCTCTCTACTTGTATGAGGTAGGAATAAGATTGTGTGCACATTGTCCTCCTTAAACCTCACTTTTAAAATTACACTAGAGATATTGTTGTTGTTATTGTTATTTTTGCTCGTAAATTCGAAGATATATTCTATCAAATTTTAATTTACTAAATGGTTGTAACTTGTAAGTTAGTTACTATTACACTCTACCTTCATAGAGAAATAAACTGCTGATAAATTAGATCATTCAGTCCACTCTGCTCCTCATTTTAGTAGTCTGTGGGCAGTAGGTCAGTGATGAAGCTATAAATTTTATTTAGGATGTTCAAACTTGAAATAAGTAAAAGAGTTCCCCGATAAAGAATGTTCAATATATGTTATATACTATTAAAATTTAATATTTTACCTATATATACAGTGCAATTTCTCAAAAAAGGTATGTACCTTCGCCCCTGCAGTAGGTACGTGGATTGAAGATGATTTAAACCCTAGAAGTCATATTGTGAAAGATTAAGACATTAGACCATTAAATGCATTTATTCTATTTCTATTTTGGGATATTTAGATATCTTTATCTTAATAAAAATAAATGTTCTTTCCTTTAGTGGTAAAGTGCCATTCTCTTCACCTAAACGAGCGTTCGAATCACATATGGAGTAAGTAGGGAACTCAACAATGAACTAAACACTCTTGGCGTAACCAAAACTACTTAGACATTATAAACAAATGGTGGAAAAAGCTAAACTTGGCGCAATATTAAGAGACATTATAAATAGATGATGGGAAAAGAGAGCGTTGGCGCAATATTAAGAGTTGCCACTAGTGACCTTTTCAAGCTAATGGAATTTTCTTTTTGACAAAAATACAAATACAAGGTAAGACTACGTAAAATATATAATATAATTTAATCATTTCCGAAACCTTACACATACTGAAAGCTTAGTGCCTCAAGTTGCCTTCTCCTTATTCTATTTTAAGATGGATCATAGACTACATAATTAGTGTTTTCTTCTTCTTTTTTGGAAAATTGGTTTGTACATAACCATATATTGGGATGACCATAGACTATAGAGTTGGTTTGTAACCATATATTGGGATGACCAGTCAAACCAATGCCAACACATCCCTCATCTCAAAGGTCTGACATTTATTTTAATATTTTTAGTGGAGTTTTGTCAACGCAATCTCAGTTCAAACAGAAACTAAATACATCTCCTAAATATATGCAATTGTCAACAAATTCAGCTATGGCCCTCTTTTACCTCATAAGTTTGAAGAAATTCATAGTCTTTTTCAAGTCCAATGAGTGCACAAAGTCAACTTTCACCTCTGCTCAATTAGGAACTACTACAGCTCCTCCCTTTCCTATTTAAACACACTTTATTCATAGCTCAAATATTCACATTCCTCTCTTTGCTACATTTGAATTCATCAAAATGGCAATTCTTGACAATTCTAAAAGAGAAGCATCATCACCTTCGACGCCAAGGCGAGCCAAGAAAAGCCTCTTCTCTTTCTCCAAAACCAATTCATCCCTTTCTACCTATTCCAGTCATTTACCTCCTCCAACGTCTTCACACACACTATGCCAATCAATCATGGAGGAAAACATCGATAACGCTGAGACCATTATCAAAAAATGGGATCCCAAAGAATCCTCCTTTGAGAAATTCATCCCACTTTTTCAAGAAGACAGAAAAGAAGCCAAAGAATTCATTCAATGTGTCAAAGCCTTAAAAAGAGCTATGCACTTTCTTGTTATGGAGCACTCAACTTCTAACAAGCTTGTGCTAGCACATAACTTGATGCAAACAGCTATGAAAAGACTTGAGAAAGAATTCTATCAAATTTTGTCAACAAACAAGGAGCATTTAGATCCAGAATCAGTATCTAAGTCTAGTCAATCCTCACACTTCTCACAATCGATTTCAGTTGATTCACAAGAAGATGAAACTGGCTCTGAAAATGAGATTCAGGCAGCTGTTGAATCCATATCCGAGGTTGAACGGCTTTCTGTTCTAGCTATGTCTGATCTCAACCTGATTGCAGATTGTATGGTCGGTTGCGGTTATGCCAAAGAGTGTGTGAAGATCTACAAAATTTTCAGAAAGTCAATCATGGACGAAGGTCTCTATCGTCTTGGGATTGAATCACGTAGCTCGGCCCATATTAATGGGAAGAATTCAGATGCTCTTGAGCATCAAGTCAAGCACTGGATAAATGCAGTGAAAGTTGGAGTGAAAACATTCTTCTATGGAGAGAGGTTTCTGTGTGATCATGTGTTCTCAGCCTCCAACACAATCAGAGAAACATGTTTCACTGATATAGCAAAAGAAGGTGGAATCAATCTGTTTAGATTTCCAGAGGTTATTGCAAAATCCAAGAAATCACCTGAAAATATTTTCCTTTTAATGGACTTGCATGAAACAATCTCAGAACTCTTGCCTGAGATTGAATCAATCTTTTCATATGAATCAATCTCAGCAGTCAAAATGCAAGCCCTATCCATCCTTCACAAACTTAAGGCCTCAATCCAAACAACTCTCTCTGATTTTGAGTCGTCGATCCAGAAGAATTCCTTAAGAACACCAGTTCCAGGTGGTGGGATTCATCCATTGACCAATTCTGCTTTAGATTATGTATGTTCACTGGCCAACTACAGCGGAGTCCTCTCTGATATAATTTGTGACTCTGCCCCAGCAGCACAATCGCCATTTCCTGAATCTTACTTCGACAGTCCATCAGCCAACGAGACGCCAACTTCAGCAGTTTCTGCTAGACTTGCTTGGATCATCCTTGTACTCCTTTGCAAGCTTGACAGCAAAGCTAAGCTTTATAATGACATCGCTTTATCCTATCTTTTCCTAGCTAACAATCTCCAATTCGTTATCGAGAAGGTTCGTACAAGTGTACTCAAGTGTCTTCTAGGAGATGATTGGATATCAAAGCTTGAGAGAAAGGTAAAACTATATGCAACAAACTATGAAAACGTGGCTTGGAATAAGGTGTTTTTGTGCCTGCCTGAAAGTTTGGATCCATCAGTTTCCCCTGATATAATAAAGGAACATTTCAGAAAATTCAACACAGCTTTTGACGAGTCATACCAGAAACAAAAATCTTGGGTGGTTCCAGATGGAAAGCTGCGAGACGAGATCAAAGTGTCAATAGCAAGAAAACTAGTACCTGCTTATCGAGAATTCTATGATTACTATATGATAGTATTGAGTGGGGAAAAGAATTTGGAGGTCTTAGTAAGATTTTCTCCCGATAATATCGGGAATTACTTGTCAGATTTGTTTCATGAAACTCTGCCGTTAGGGAGTTTATTGTCAGCATCAACATTGCCAAACTCCTGTGTTTGGCATTGTCTTTCTTAATTTGCTCATGTTCATTGCCAAGATCTGGACATAACCATTTTGGTGAATAATGTATACCAAGTACTACAATTTCTTGATTTCAATACACAATTTCTCTCCCTGGAAAAGCTACGTGCAAGATCAAATTGCGGCGTTGCAGCAATGCCTAAGATCAAAGATAACATGGTGTAACATAAAATAGGAATAAACTTGAAACTTGGAACAAGTGAAACTCCATATCAGTCATGTGTCTAATGTCATAAGCGCCAAACGAAACAAAGCTAAACAAAATTTGCATATACTCAATAGTTTCACAATATATTCTAGTTCAAAACACAAAAGGCACTGCCAAAATAGATCATATCCTACACCTTGATGGCATACTTTCGGATGGGGAAGTACATATCCTTCTTCTTCTCTCTCTCCGTCTTCAATGAAGCCTGTACGGACAAAGAACACAAGTTAACACCATTAGTTGTTAAAAAAATTACTGAAAAGATTGAAGAAAACTACCACATCTTTAACATCAGAACCCCCTTACATTAAATTAGTTACAAAATAAAACCTCTGGTAATCCGCATTTATAAGCAACTCCAAAACATCTATAGTTAGAAATATTTGAAAATGTTTTAAGCAATACTAGCAAAGAAAAATTGCTTAACTGGCCAACTAGTAATAGTGTCGTTCTTTTTGGAATAGAAGAGAGTAGTATTTAAAACCAAGAGTAGCATATTGCATTGCTAACTTAGGAACCCACAAGCTCACTAGTGCAAAGTGCATAAACACCAAATGTAGGATAAAATCAAGGATACCTGGTGCTTGGTCAAACGTTTGCGGATGGCCCTAGTTTTCTTAGGGCGCAGGTCGAGAGGCAGGTATTTCTTGTTCTTGTAAGCTTCCCGAAGAGCAGTTTTTTGCTTCTGCGAAATTACAGTCAACCTGTGCGATCGACAACCTTACGACCTTGCTGCATCCACACAATCATTAAGATAATCAGGTCAATGTCAAAAGTATAAACAAAATCATACAACACATAACAACTGGCACATTTGCATTTGACTTTTCAAGATTCATTCTATCGCTTGGTCACCAAACTAAGAAAGACACCTCCAACTAAGGTTTTCTTGAGTGCTGTGAGAATAATCACCTATATGGCAATGCTAAGTCTTACTCGTATATGAGCAAGACAACTCTTCCATATCACAAGCCATTAACAGCATACTAATTGCTTCCCTTTTGTATTGAAAAGTTGCAAGTAATGCCTTCCAGGCCTTTATATTTCTTCTTTTATCATATAGATTCTACTAAGGCACCTCCAACGAAGTTTTCCTTGGGTGCCATGACAATAAATACAGCTACTTAGTCTCAGTCCGATATGAAGAAGACAAGCTTCCCTTATTGCAAGCCATTAATAGCATACTAATAGCTTCACACTTGTATTAGTAGGTTTTAGTGACACATACATAACATAGCTCTTAAAAAGTAATCATAAATAAATAATTTTTTGAATCAAATGATATAGAACAATATCACTAGCAAAATAGTGGATAGTGCAATGAATTGCAACAGATCCTAAACAGAAAGTGTCATATAAAGGTCAACTTAAGACATTAATGCAAAGTTATCTGAAATACAAAATATAAATTGATGAGGCCTGTGGCATAATAAGCAAAAATGATGTTTCTAATAGAATTTTTATGGTGAAAGGCATCTGATAATAGTCATACTGTAATCTACTATATAGGTACTACATGTTATTAGAGTGTTTTCAACCAGGTACAGCCAAAAAGGAAGTAAATGGTAGATCTAATTAAGTAAATAGCATAGTGCCAGTTAAGATTTGTACAGAGAGCTATTTCTGACAGCTAAATAATAAGGAGCAAGTTGACAAGATAACTTCACCAGTACTATATATGGGACCAACATGAAGATACTTGTGGTATATCACCCATAAAAGTCCCTAGACACACGAAGCACTAAGAAATCATCTTATATATTTTTTCCTTTTCTGTCACCTGATAGGTTTTATACTAAGAAGGAAGAGTGCAAAGAAGAAAACTAACTGTTTCAAACTAAGCAAAAATTATATCACCAAGGAATAAATTTGTTCTCGTTAGTGACGTCAAAGAAGATCTAAGGCCTTGTCCACAAACAAGGAAAGAAAACCTGCCAATCCAACACGCTATCAAAAGAAATCGATCCTCAAAATGTTCTAGGAGAACATTCACACTAGATACAGCATAACAAAACCTAACATTACAATCAAACCCGGCCTTTGAAGAACTAGCAACTCATTGTGTGATTATGAGGGGTCAAAAGATTCTTCAAGTAATTCAAACTATTTTGACAAAACTCCCTTAAAGAAGAACATAGGTACAAACAGTGGCGAAGTCAAAAATTTTATTAAGGAGTATCAAAATATCAACAACAACAACAAACCCAGTTTGATTCCAACAAGTGGGGTCCGAGGAGGGTAGTCTGTATGCAGATCTTTCCCCTACTTAATTAAGGTAGAGAGGTTGTTTCCAATATACCCCATAACATAAAGGGTGTCAAAATATAAAAAAATAAAATACACAAAAAAAATCTCAGCTAAGCAGTGTAATTTTCTGGAGAAGGGGTGCCTATTGACACCCCTTAACATAAGGTGGCTCCGCCACCGGGTACAAACATGACGGGTCCATCACTATTTCTATACATTATACACCAACTAGGAATCATGAAATCATTGAGCAATTTCAAACACAAAAATATAATAATGACAGGCATATTATGATAAATGCTAATTATATTGCTTAACTTCCAGTAGATCCTTGACCTAATAATTGAAAGATGGTAAAAGGATAAATTCAGAAACCCAGACTAATGAGTTATCCAAGCTCTTACGTTTCAATGACATACTCGTGTCAAATGGCTATGTCAAAGATATGGGTATTTTGTAAGGAACTCCCAAAGTACTCTAAACTTACTAGAGTTGAGCATCTCTGTGTAAGATTCACACGTGAGTTTTAACATTTATATGCTCGAGTTAGCGAGTTAGTCTAGGACTGAAATATGAGTGTCTTGGCAGTTGGATCGGTTCAAGTGGTCAAGAGAAACCAAAAGGGTTATTAGGTAATCCACTAGTATTTTACTCAAGTTCTGAAAGAAGTAAAAGTTCCAAGAGAAAAAAATGAGGTGTAAGATGGCACCATTGTAAAGTTGAGAAAATTGATTATCTTGGGGTAAGTATCAAAGAAGGGTTGATGTTTCAACTTCAGTCCTGACCCGGCTTCAGCTTGCAGAAGGTGGTAAGAAGTCCAAGCTCATATATTCTCTCACTGTTAGAACTAAATTAACCTTTAAGACAATCTCATGATAAGCATAAGCTGGTTTATTTTACTAGTTACGGTGTTCCTAATTTTACTTTATACTAAGCATCATAAAAAGAAATTAATCTATAGTAACTAAGTCGAAGAAATGAACATTTTTCCCATCTTGGAAGGGGTTGATATGTCGGAAAGCAACTATCACCGTCAACGCTATTAATAAAGGCAAAGCGCTTATTTGATATTTTAATGAATGATCCTAACAATTGTCGATGTTCTAGCACTATAGGTCTATGCATTTCAACGGTCGTTAAGATTCTTTTATAGCAAAAAAATTATTGTAGAGAAGTGCTTTCTATTGTATACTTTCAGTAAACAATTTTATACCCTTCGATTATGTGGAACAGTGGAAGTTTCAATATGATTGTCTTGTATAATAAAAAGACAATATACTAATTCACAATCTCTTATAACCATATGTTGCTAATACATATTGTTTGATAATCTTGTTATCTTTGAGTCTTCATAGCAACTCCATCACAATAATAAAAGATATTCTCCTCTTCTCATAGCCTTGAAAGGTGCTCGACATATAAGTGAGTTCCAGTAGTGCTAGTGTCAATTAGGGCAAAGCACTCAACTATTATTCATTTAATGATCTCTCAGAATTCAAAATATTTTGGTATTACATGCCTATGCCTTTCAATATCTGTTGAGAATTCTTTGTAGTCAATCAAATATGCCTCAATCCCAAATAAGTTTGGGTCTATATGATTCCTCCTTATCAATTCCACTCTTAAGCCCACTTCCATTGGATACCAAATCATTCGACTATTGAAGCACAATAAGAGTTTCTCTAGATGTTAAACTATCCTTGTAAGAACATACAAGTCTCTAAGCATTAAAAAAACTCCTGATGGTTACTGAATCTAATGCAAGTATAACTATAACTATACCGCTCCTTTGATATATCCATGACCTATTGAAGTTTGATAACCAGATCAATGGGCAACAACTAGAAGGATAAAAGACAGAAGATCGTTATGAAAAAACAGGAGAAAGCCCCTGGAAATTGTTACTTGGTCAGTAAGGATTCTACTGAAATGTTAGACGTGATTTGGAGAATGATATTCACAACAAAGTGAAAAAATATTTGGAATGAGAATCGACCAGGAATATAGGATCTAAAACCAAAGCCATGAACCACAGCAGAAGATGTATTGAAAGCTGTTGGGCAATTATAGAGGTAGTAAAATATTATGTTTCAGAAGTATTTTCTTGATATTAAAGTCTTTGATCCGTGAGGACGTAGCACATTCTTCATTCATGCAAAGATGAATTACTGGTTAGGCAACTCTAAGGTTTTTTACATTCGATGGAAGGCAGATTAAATCTTTGCACCAATACTTAAAAAGAGACTCCCATTCTGTATGTTAGATTCGTCTCTCTTGCATCTTCAATCGATTTGGTGCTTTAAGTTTGAAAAGCCATAAAAATGGTGCACAAACAGCAAAAATTAGATCACAGAGAAACAAAGATCTTAATAGTTCTTTCTGGCATCAATCTAGTAGTCCCGTATTGAACATTTTCTATACACTCATGATCCAGCCAAGCCTTTCTGTTTCTGAATTCGAATTATTTTCTCTTCCAACTTGTCAACTGTGGTTCTTTCCTTCTAGGCAATGGAGTTGATTCATCGTACATTGCAATCTTAGACAGAAACAGCTTTCTTATCTACAGATTTGAGGCACTCCAACAAACAAAAACAAGTAGAGAACCAAGAAGCTATGAATATACTATTCCGTATCCATGTTTGATTCATACCTCTACCCATTCTGCTGAAAACTCACGAAATGGCATCCGGTAAAGCCTTACATGTCCTTCAGTAGTGCAGACGGCAAGCAAACAACTACATCAAGCAGAAACATTGTTATTCATATTACTGTTGAGAAAGGCCAAAGGTCATTAAAGTGATATGCTTCATTGATCATACCCAGAATCAATAGGTGACCAGGATACTGATCGGATACATGGCCAATTTTCTCGATATTGTTTTTCTTGTGGAGAGGTGTCCCGAGATAATGCAATATGTAACATACAACTGGAGAGTAAATCTGTGAAAATTACAAGTAGAAATTATTTGGACCATATATAAAAACCATTAATAAGTTGTCCAAATAATTCACGGCACTTTTTTTAATAAGGCAATAATCTTATTGATGCGGGAAAAATACGGATACCCAAGTGGTAGTACAGCAAAGAACCTATACAAAAATATGGTTCTCTACAAATAACATCAGCTTGTACTAACCTATGTTGCCCGGACTCTTGGAAAATGTCTCGGGAGCGTGTCGGATCCTCCAAAAGTAGTGTATTTTTGGAGGATCCGACACGGGGGCTACAGCATTTTGGAGAGTCCGCTCAACATAGGTACTAACAAGAATCTCATTGGTGAACCAGAAATTAACTGTAAAAATACATCACATTACCTTTTCTATCAATCAACCCAATAGGAAAATGTTTGCTATGAGGGATTGTAATAAGACCTCGTGATCCAAATGGTTTAGCTGGATTCTGAAAGAAAGAGAATATTTATTTAACTAGCACACATGCTGATACAATATCTAATCAAATATAACTAAACTGAAAGCTTGTTAAAAATCCAAATATCCAAACTTTGTTTTTATGATGGTGGTGATGGCCAGTTTGCGTGCACCTCGATTATTCCAGGCACCAGCACACGTATCGAGTAACTCTACCACCAAGTCTTAGGTAGATGGAAAGAAATTGCCTGCACTTTTTGCCTCATGTGGTATTTGAACCTAAGACTTCGTGGTTCTCCTCCCACTTCATTAGGCCACAGTCCACACCCGTGTGCATATTCAAAGATAAAGCTTTTACAATATTATTACAAAAAAGATACAAGTGGATAAGTTGTCAATATGAAAATATTACCAATATGGGTAACGAGATGACCAGAAGCCACTGCCACCAAATTCTCCTCTGACCAAGCGACAGAATTGGGGTAAGATGGGACAGCCACCAGTATAGAAGCTTGAAAACTCGAAGACATAGTTGTATTTACCGGACCAAATGTGAATCTTGATAAACTCCCTCTACAGCATAACAAGAGTCAAATTTTGTACCCAAAAAAAAAAAACAGTAGGAAAAACCGGTAAAATTGGAAAAAATATAACCACATCAAAGATATATATGATAATTCAGAAATGCTGCAAGCATATGAAAAGGGGCTGAAATTAACGTCCTTGAATTTTGATAATAAAATTACATGCTCCAATGGCTTCTTCTTTGATAATTTAGAGAGCTTCTTTCTCGTTTTTTGTGTGCAAACTGGGTGTTTCACGGGTTTATGGGTTTCTTTCCAATTTGTAGCAATAACTTGGAATTATAGTGGAAAATAACTGCCAAATATATTCTTAGACTATACCGAAATGTGAAGTCCTTATTTTTAACCAACGACACGGGTAGCACTTGACAATGGCAGAAAGAAGAATTATTAAAGTAAGTTTTGTATGATGGAGAAATTGATTTGTTTTTTTTGATAGAATTATAAATGAATGGTCCTTTATATACTAGCTTCCTAGGGTTAGTGTGTAAATATTAATTGTTACACAAGTTCTTAGTATTTACAAGATAAACGTTTTCTCTAGAATTCTCTAAAGCCTAGAAGATTCCAAGAACTTTCCTAACAAATTCATAAGGATATAGGTTCTTCCTAAAGAAATGTACATACTTCTCAAAAATCTTCTCACAAATGCTAGCATTCCTCTTATGTAAGCTTCCACATGGCATTAATATATGCCAAATGGCGTTTATGTGACATGGCATGGCGGGTCATCACACTCTCCTGCATCTCTATTGCGACGACCACGGCGCAATGCTGCTGCATAAACTCTCACAACTTATCTTTGAATTGCCACAAGTCTTCATATCATTCCCACTTGGCCTCCTCTAGTGATTGCCCTTACCAGTGGGCGAGGAACATAACGGTGGCTTTTTGCTCTTATTTTCGCCTAGCCTAATAATCCATAATAGCCTCAATCTCTCGATCATGCGAGGCGGTGATAGTTATTGGCGCTCGACTTGATTGTCCCCTGCTCGGATCATCCTTATCTTCATGATATGGCCATGCTGGCATGAAAGACATTGTAGATCTTAAGATATGATGGCATGTCAAGCTTGTTTGAGATCTTGCCTACCTTGGTGACGATCTTCAATGGCCATCATACTTGCGAATCAGATTCTGATGCATGCCGCGTAGTGCCTTGAACTGTCTTGGGTTAACTTCACCATGACCATGTCCCTAACTTTATAGTCCGTGAGATCGCGCTCACAGTCCGCAAACTTCTTCATCTTCTTAGCTGCCTTATCCAAGTAGGACTTAGCAGTGTCAAGCTGTTCCTCCCATCCTTTGGCCATATGATAAGCCCCCAAACTATTTCCCTCAAATGCAGTTGGTAATGAATATGGAGTATGTGGTTGTTGGACTGTGGCTAGCTCAAATGGTGTCCACCCCATGGACTCACTCCGCTGCAAGTTATAAGAGAATTGGGCGATGTCTAGGAGTCTTGCCCAATCTTTCTGATGCGTGCTTACATAATGCCTCAAGTAGCATTCTACTACGGCATTGACCCGCTCCATTTGTCCATCCGTCTATGGGTGGAAACTAGTAGAAAAGTGCAATTATGTGCCAAGTATGTCGAATAACTCTCTCCAAAAGTTTCCAATAAAATGGGGGGTCTCGATCACTAATAATATGCCTTGGTAAGCCCTAATACTTCACCACGTTCTTAAAGAATAGCTTGCAAGTGCAACCTAGTGAGGCGGACATGAAGGTGGCATATTTAAAAAATCTATCCGCGACTACCATAATAGTACCATAACCATCAGACTTCGGTAGACAAATGATAAAGTCCATAGCGACGATCTCCCGTGGATGCTCTACAACTTTCAGTGGCTCCGAAAGTCCTCCGCGATGTTGTTGTTCAACCTTGTCTTGTCGACAGATAAGACAAGTCTGCAAATAACACTATATGTCATCTCGCATACGTGGCCAATAATAGACTGACTCAACCAAGGCCCTAGTGCGACGTTGACCTGGATGACCATCCCACATTGTGTCATAAATCTCCCTTATGATTTGTCGTATAATGCCTCTAAACTTAGGCATGTAGACCCACTGACCCGTGGTAAGCAGTAGACCGTCTTCTACCCAAAAACGTCACATCCTGCCCTGGTTGGGTAACTTGATAAGTTGTTTGGCTGCTGGATCATGTTGCATGCATTCTTTTATAGCCTCGCGAATGTCCCATCTTATTGAAGTGATTGTAGCAAGCTCGGGTTTCCAGCTCAAGGCATCGGCTACAATGTTACCTTTGCCCCGCCTTATACTCTAGCATATAATCAAACTCGGCTAAGAAATCCTGCCACCTAGCCTGATTTGGTGTGAGCTTCTTCTGCGTCTGAAAGTAGCTAGTAGCCATATTGTCGATCTTGACCATGAACCTCAACCCGAGCAAATAATGTCGCCATGTATGAAGGAAGCACAATGGCAGGCATTTCCTTCTCTTGCACCGTGTAACGCCGCTTTGTCTCATTTAACTTGTGGCTCTCAAACGTTATGGGATGCTTATCCTGCATCAGGACACCCTCAATGGAGAAGTCTGAGGCATATGTGTGCACCTCAAATGTCTTGGCAAAGTTAGGTAATGCCAAGACTGGCTCTTCTATTACAGCTGCCTTAAAGCCTTCAATTGCCTTTTGATAATGCTCCGTCCAAACCCATGGCTTGTTCTTCTTTAGCAACTAGATCAATGGTGCGAATTTGGCTGAGTAGCCACTAATGAACCGACGATAGTAGTTAACAAGGCCAAGGAAGGATCTAAACTCAGCTACCTTTATAGGTGCCTCCCACTCCTAGATAGCACGTACCTTAGCCTCGTCAATGCATAGCTTACCATTGCTAATGACATGGCCCAAGAAGTGCACCTTAGATTGTGCAAACTCGCATTTCTCCCTCTTTATGTATATATCATTCTCCCGCAAGACTTGGAAAACCTTCCTTCCTTAAGTGCTTTATGTGCTCATCCAAGGTGTTGTTGTAAATAACTATGTCGTTTAGGTAGACAACCACGAACTGATTAAGGAAGGGATGTAAAATCTTGTTCATAAAGGTGCAAAATATGGCCGGTCCACATGTGACCCACCTCGCCACACTCATAACAACTCCAGGTGTTGGAGAAGTGGGAACCCCTCACACCGAAGTAAGTAACAGATGAACTCGGCATAGAAGAGCCCTGAACTGAGGGAGCACGGGACGAACTCTGAGCTGGAAGGGCACTAAGTGATGAGTGGACCTGGTGCGAACTGTGAGAGCCAAGACCCGATAACGCCCCACGATAACCTGGACGTGCTGGCTGAGCAGGCCTAAATGGACGGGCTCTGTCGTACTGAAACTGACCCCTCGGAGGAGCACCACTATAACTACCAGATCCTCGAGGCCTCTTAGCCTCTCTCTCCTCGCACTCCTGGCTACGAACAGACTTAATCTCTCATGCAATATTCAGAACCTCCTCGAATGTAGCACCAGTCGCCCTATCCCTAGTTATAAAAATATGGAGATGATAAGTAAGACCATCGACAAACCTCATGTCCCTCTCTCTATCTGTCGGGACCAACCAGATGGCATGACGAGCCCACTCAGAGAACCTCAACTCATACTGCGACACGGTCATGTCCCCCTGATGTAACCACTCAAACTACCTATGTAGCTCCACTCTACGAGACTACGGTACATACTTCTTTAGAAACAGAACGGAGAACTGCTAATAGGAAATGGGTACTGCACCAACATGCCTACGCCTCTCAAAATCATCCAACCAGGTAAAAGTGACTCCTAATAACTGATAAGTAGTTAAAGCGACTCCGCTGGTCTCCGGAATACCGATTGTACAAAGCATCCCCTGACACGTGTCCAAAAATCCCTAGCCATCCTCACCCTCTGCTTTGCTGAAGGTCGGAGGCTGAAGTCTACCAAATCTCTCCAACCTATGTTACTCATCCTCTGGCATGGAAGAACTACATAGTCTTGGCAGCGGCAACCGGCTTAGCTGGGTGTGCCCCCAGCGTCTGAAATCTTATCCAACTCTATTTCCTATGTTTAAAGCACATGACCGTAATGTCACACGATAATGCCCTCGCCAGTTATGCCATGTCTCTTTCCCAGAGCTTTCCCTTGCTCAGTGGGATCGTACTGGTTTGTTGTTGTTGTTGGCCTGAAATAATGAGAGAGGAATCTCAAATTATCTCCGTATTAAAGGACACGCGGACCATGAACTTCTGCTCACCTCTCTTAACTTCGACTTAGTATGGCGCTTCACTCATTTTGCTTTCCATAGAGTAAGGTGGTGCCATCTACTAATTGTTGCATCCCACACCGGTGCAACGTCTCAAGAAATGGCTTCATAATAGTAGCGCTGACAAGACCCATTCTCACCAAATTTTTCACCCAACCACTTCTTCATCTTTTTCATCTTTTTTCGCTTCGGAAGAGGTTCTCGAAGACATCGTTTGGAAGGTCGAGATGGGGTCCCCGGGGGAATGGTTCTTGCATAAATTTCTCCTGAAGATGTATCTCCAGGAGTATGTTAGACTTTACTTTTTGCCTTTTTGTTTCTGTGTAAGGACCCTTCGTTGGCTTTTGTAATCAAGTGTAAGGACCCTTCGTGGGCTTTTGTAATCATTGTTTGTCAATACAAAAATATTTCTTCAATTTGTCTCTAATTTTTGCCGGATTTCCCATATATTTGCGTTTGTGAGGAATATTAACACGTGACTTTACCGAACGGTCCAAATACCAGACCTGGGCATAGGAATTTCCTCCGTTCTTGATTGGTTAACACGATTTTCCTCAGACCCTTTTCTATTTCTAGGACTACTTAGGCCGGTGACTTCGAATTGAGTGAGAATGGGGACTCAACTTTTAGAACAAAACTTAGCCATTTTAGACCCGATTGACGGTCCTCGAGGGATAATTTGCTCGAGCATCTGAGAATAAAAATAGCCCTTAGACTTTCATATATAGTCCCTGAGGGAGAGTTTGCTCAAGCCCGGGCAACCTAAAAACTTAATTTGAACTTAGAATGAAGATAGAAGATAGCCTTAAGACATAATAGATAGACCCCGGATGAGGATACGTTTGGACTTGGATAGCCCCCGAACTAAAGTAACCGAGAGAGCGTTTAACTTGATCTGAAGGCGTAACTAGCCTTAAGGCTTAATTAGTAATTCTCGAGTGAAAACTAGCTCGGGCTCAGGTAGCTCAAGGGCCAAAGAATTGGGTGAATGACCCGTATTTGCAGTAATCCTAAATATAGGGTACAACCTCAAGGTTAGGTTTATATGAATAGCTCCTTATAACTTATCTTTTGTATTGATAGAGATACTCGAGATCGACCACCATCTCGAGGCTTAGAGCGATATTGATGGCCCCTTAGAGCCTATTTTCATTTTGACAAAGATCCTCGAGATTGGGCACCATCTCGAGGCTTATAGTGATATTGATGGCTTCTTAGAGCCTATAGTCATGGTAGCAAAAATCCTCGAGATCGGGTACCATCTCGAGGGTAGGTTGACGTGGGGGTATTTAATCCTCATCCTTCAAACGACATATGACAGCTAGGGGTGTCAATGGTTCGGTTTGGTTGGTTATTTTATAAAATTTATACCATAGCATTTTTTCGGTTATTTTATTATGCATAACCAAAATTAGGCTTTTCGAAACTGTCCCAATCATGTCGGTATGACTTCGGTATCGGTACGGTTCGGTTAATTTTTGGTATTTTTTAAAATATCATGTAAAATTTACTAGTAAAAATAATATGCAATAACATACATTCTTTTATAGCACTTATAAAAACTCTCTAGACATTTTTACTGTTTAAAAGGTCATGAATTAAAAAAAAAAACGAAATATGGCTAAAGTATAGATACATTAACTATTCGACATCAACATAAAAGAAACCAAGTAAAAACAAAGAAAATATAAATCACATGAGTGGAAAGATATTAATCAAGTTGAGACTCAAGAATAAAGTCTATATTAAATATTTAAAAAGATAAATCTAAATTATATGAAAGGAAATGTATTCAACACATTGTAGTTTGCTACTCATAATCGATGGAATACTTTGTGTCTTCTTAATAAAGATACTTGAAATAACTTAGTTTAAGTATACGTATGATAATAGGTTATAGGAATTGGTGTTTTGAGTTTAATTACTTATTGGCTGTAATAATTTTTCATAATTCCAAGGCCCAATGAAAAACTTAATACTTTATCAGTTTTAAGCTTACTATATAATGTTTTTCACATGTAAAATTTATTCGGTACGGTTCAGTATTTTTTCGATTTGTTTTTATAAAATAAAAAGTCTACCCTAATTATCGGTACAGTAATAGATTTATTTAAAAATCTATGGTTTTTTAAAAGAAACCTAAGAATCGGACCCTCTGAATTTTTTTACCGTATACAGTCATAACTCACAATTATAAAAATATCATAAACTACATTAAAATATATTCACAACCACGATATAAAATCATTGTCACCAAAAGAAGAAAGAAGAAGAAGAAAAAAAGAGGAGGAGAAAGAGTTCTCAATTTGTTTAAAAAGTGAGCATAAGTTAAAACATTTAAAAAAAATAGGTATATGTTAAATAGAGACCACCAAATAGACGCCCCGTGCAATTTCTACTCTATTTGCATAAAGACCCCAATAGAATAAAGGGATAGAAATACACAATTACCTTTATAGACTTTTTTCTTCCTATACCATATATGAAACCTTATTACAAAAAAATATGCATAGTTTTATATTTACCCGCCATGTTCACAATTATTCTACAAAATGTATATCATTCATTAAATACCAATTATTAGGAGCTGATTCCTTCTTAATTAGACGCGT
This sequence comes from Nicotiana noctiflora, assembly GCA_032618575.1. NCBI lineage: Eukaryota > Viridiplantae > Streptophyta > Magnoliopsida > Solanales > Solanaceae > Nicotiana > Nicotiana noctiflora. The sequence goes on along the minus strand of JASVEL010012486.1, from coordinate 67,864 downwards.
TATAAATTTGGAGCTAAATATTTTTCAAGATATTCCTATTTAGGCGCGCTACAATTATAGAGGTAAATATTCTTCCAAATATTTTCCACCATTGACAACCATTAAAAAGCTTGAAAGCCTTGAATTCAAATTTAGGTTTTCAAAAATTATTATTTGTTTGGATTGGGTGTTGTTGAAAATAATCGAGAATATGGTTTGGAGTTTATATATAAATTTTTAGGGGTTTTGGTGAAGATTTTGGTTTTGACTGAATTGCATATTGAAACTCGAAGAAGAAGACGACATATTGCAGAAATTGTAGATGTTTTATTTTTTATTTTCACAAATAAAAAACGGCTACAACTTCTACAAATCTTATGAAAAGGTGCAATTATATAAAAAACCACAATTATGCTACAATTGAATGAGAAGTGGGGTATACAAATTCAATGTACCCAGTTTGTAGATAAATTATAGATTATTTGTATTCTAATTGTAGTTGCTTTATTTTCTATTTTCACAAATAAAAAAACTACTAAAACTTCACAAATCTTCTACAAAAATGCAATTATGTCGAAAATCCCAATTAAACTACAATTGAATGTGAATTGGGATATTAATTTAATATATCCAGTTTGTAGATATTTTATAGATGACTTGTAGATTATTTGTATTCTGATTGTAGATGTATTGTTTATGTTTTCACAAATCCAAAACGACTAAAACTTCTACAAAATCTTCTGCAAAAAATGCAATTATGGCGAAAATACCAATTAAGCTACATAAACGTATTTTGGGAGAAATCACTATTATTTAAGTATTTTGGGTGATTTCATTTGCAGATTACGACTGTTGATGAGGCTAAGAGATTCTATCATTTGTTTGGACCTGGTACAAATGTTGCTATGATTTTCTCAGGTCGAAAATGAAGTACTTTTTTAGCCTGAGAAGCTCTTTGGGTGCTAGAGTTGATGCTTAGGCCATCTCTCTGAAAGCGATGGTGAGTATTGTGGTGTTGAGGGTTGGGTTATCTCTCTGAAAGTGATTACACGAATATAGTTAGTGTGTGGAAAAATCAGATAAAGAGGGGGCTCATACATGAATAACCTAGATGCTCAGTACTGATTCAAGACAAAATAGACCGAAACCAATGAAATAGAAATCTAAAGGACGGAAAATAAAAGCCATGTTAATAGTCAAACTTCAAATGACTACTTTAGTAGTTTTTTTTTATTTTCTATTTTTCTTGTCGAAATTAATGAAGGGGCGGGGGAGGAGGGAGTATGTTGGAGATGTTGTGGAATTAAACGAAAATTCTTTAATTAAGGAGTAAAAAATATCACATTAATTAAATCCTTAATTAGTTATGGTATAAAATTAGTAATTTGGTATACTAAGTATAATTAAGTCAAATATTAACTATTAAGGGTAAAAAAGTTTACTGCATGGCATACGAATGTAAAAATTCCTTACCTTTATGATGAGAAAAATAATCTAATGGGCTCAGAACGGGAGATTTCAAACTTGGGCCCTATATTAAACTACAAACGGCCAGTGTTAGACAAGCCTTAAAACTACAGGCCCCCCAAAATTTCGTTCTTCTAAAACCCTAGCGATTTCACCAGTTAGTTGTTGTCTGGTTATATAGGAGAAAACTCCCTTCATTACCGCCGTCGACGCATTTGCCTCTTCCTATAATTTCCGACTACATTTCTCCAGGCCAGAGCCAACCATGGTTGCTGCAAAGAAAACCGTAAGAATCTCTTGATATATCTATATTTTTTTTTTGTATGTGTGTGTGATTTGGTTGCTCTGAGAAGCATTTGTTTTTCTTGTATTGTTAATTGCAGAAGAAGACTCATGAGAGTATTAACAACAGGCTGGCTCTGGTAATGAAGAGCGGCAAATACACATTGGGATACAAGACTGTTCTCAAAACTCTTCGAAACTCCAAAGGTACACTTAGTCAACTCTCTATGCTCTTACTCTAGGCAAAATTGTGTTCTGTTTTTAGTAAGGTGGTTAAAACCATGACCGTCAGCTGAATATTGTGCATTGTTAGCTAGTTGTTGAGTACGAGTAGATTAGTTATTCTGTTCTGTAGATTGAATAAATTTGTCTTTGATCCAATTGCATTGTTGAAATATTACCTCTGTCCAAAAGAGAACGACAGGTTAGAAATACGACAATACATCTAATTTTAGTATCATATTATCTTCGATTGAAATGCAGATTGCTCATTTTTATGTTGGTGGCAGTGTTGAACTAGCTTCAATTAAGATAATACGAGTTAACTTATTTAAGGAGAAGTCAGTGTCTTGGCAGTGTTGGTACTGGATTCATAGTATGCTTGTCTGATTCTGTCCCATGCATACTCAGTGTGTATGTGTGTGTCTTTTAAGTTAGGGAACTTAAAAGATGAAAGATTAAGAAGAGTTAAAAAGAAATAGAGAGTATTCCAGAAAAAAAAACTTTGTTGTGATGACAATGTTGATTAAAAATATTGATTCAGAGGAAGGCCAGTGCATGTACTTTTTAGTCATTTGCTTTTATTCGTGAGAGGCGTTTGTTTTGGAGAAGGGTTGCTATGAGTTTTATAGGGAAATGATCTTAGGTTGCTAGTTATGGATTTTGACTGTTAAAGAGCGGTAGTTAACTTGCCTGTGATGTAACTGGGTTGTACATTCTGGTTTTCATATTGCAGGCAAACTCGTCATCATTGCCAACAACTGCCCTCCTCTCAGGAAGTCTGAGATAGAGTATTATGCTATGTTGGCAAAGATTGGAGTCCACCACTACAATGGAAGTGAGTTTTCTTGTCTATGTGCTCTTAGTTGTCTGAATGGTGCTTTTAATGCCTACTGTCCTTCCTCTGTATGGGTGTTATGAAGTAATTTGCTTCTGATTGTATGTTTCCATGTTAATTAGAAGTGTCTTTTTGTTTAGAGTTTAGCCATGATTCCACTTGTGGAATTACATGGGCTATGCTGTTGTTGAATGTATCTTATATCTGTTCAAGTCATGGCAAATGTTACACTCATATTTCCTTTGTTACAGTCGTCAGCTTATCAAAGGCCTTATAGTGTTATCATATTTGGAATGCCTACATAAGTTTGTTGCTGGATTGATTGAATGGTATTATGTCTAAAGATTGAACAATCAGGAGATGCAATGCAACAAAAAAAAAAGCCTTGTAGATGAGATGTTTAAATGCGAGTTGTTGTGTATAGGATTGACTAACAAACTAATGGTCTGATTCATAAATCAAAATAGTGTTTGGAATGTTGCTTTCGTTAAGCTTAGCATCATACATATGAATATCTTTGTTTTCTTTGGCCACTTCTCCCATCTTACATGTATTGTTTTATTCTTAAAGCTTGAAATTCAATAAGTTAAAGAAGAATAATAGTAATAGAAATTGAGTTTTTCCAGGTTTCATAGAGTCTAGAGAAAACTGCATTTGTTTGTGGAGCATTCTTAGCATATTGTTCTTTGCATGTCCTTGAATAACTTTAGCTACCATAGCTCTTGATTGTGGTTGCTATATTTGTGATCAAGTTCTATACATTGGAATTATTGCTACAGTTATGTCTTGTAGATTCATGGTTCTTCCACTAAATATCTCTTCTTGTTTCAGACAATGTAGATTTGGGGACTGCATGTGGTAAGTATTTCAGAGTCTGTTGCCTCAGCATCATTGATCCAGGTATGCTTGCTCTTGATTGTTCAATTAGTGTTGGTTAAACATGGATTTTTGTTTTGACGTTTAAAGTACTTTCTGTTTCTCCCACTCAGGTGATTCTGATATCATTAAGAGCATGCCTGGTGACCAGTGAAATAGCAGCTGATGTTAGATCGCTCTAATGGACACTGCTCAATCTTAGTGGAACTTTGCCGTTTTCCTTATTGAGAAAAATATCTAGTGTAGATGAGTTTTGCTACTGTGGTGATGTTAAAGGAAGTTTTGATGGTATTTGGAATCTTAACGACATCAATTTTATCCCCTTGAGTTTTGAATCTTCAAATTATCATTTGTTGCTTGAGTTCTGCATGCTGCACCTATGAAATCTCTGAGCTATTTCTTTGAGCTATAACACACCTTCAGTAAGAATTTCTAACCTGATTGGTTCCCCTGCTAGGACCTAAAGAAAAAGCAAACTCTTCTGAGCCATTACACTACTGCCTACATTGTATTTGAGGATGTATCTTGTTTGTCGTACAGAACCAGTATGGCCAATCCAGGGATTTTTTAATAGTATGGGGATGTCTCATCATTAATTGATGCTGATCTTTACATTTTTGTGGATGTTTAATATTCTTTTAGTCAATATGGAAGTTTAGATGTTGAAATACTGTTTAAATGGAAAGGTACCACAGCGTTAACGTTATGAATTATTGAACTCGAAAATATTCAAGAAAGCTTTGAACTTAAAATTTCGTCTCAAATCTTAAAGTATCTCAATAAATTGGTGGGGGGGGGGGGTTGCATAGGCTCATTGACCCAAATTATCCAGTTTTGGTGGTTGGCTCGGAAGAACAGCTACACCATAAGGTGTGTTATCTACGAGGAAAAATATTTTCATCACTTATGATGAATTTTTTTTTTGGAAAACATTTCTAGTGAGAAATATATTTTAGAAAAATAATTTTTTATGCTATTCTTCTCACTCTTTTATTTTGTGACTCACATAACTGATGTGTGAGACCTCTTTTTTATCTCACAATTATGGTAGAAATGGTGTGGGGTAGCGTTAAATTGATATTTATTTTTTGTGCATCATTTTTAATGCTTAGCGATAATAGCCACTAATCTATTAAAATTAATATGAAAAGACTATATTACCCTTTCCTCCCCATAATTGATGCACTTAAAACATTAAGACTTTGCATTCTTCTGTTGTTATTAACTTGAAATATCAATTCGAAGAGTTGGATTTCAAACTCTGTATTTCCCAGTCTTAAGGGTGTTAATATTATCTGCCCCATTTACATCGGGATGTGTCGGACGTGGAGGCACGAGAGATTTTTCGAACTTTCAAAATTTCTGCTAAAAATGCAATGGTTCTAGAGAAGTTCGTTATCGTGGCAAAGAGAACATGTTGCGGCTTGTGTTCAAGGAATTGTGTATCCCCATATTCATCAGGATTGGCTGCAAAATTGTTAAGTTGCCCAAGACCCTCCACCACCAATTTTATGATGAGTTTCCATGAGTCATGATTTTCCATGAGCAGAATGCAAAGTGGTTTTGTTTCTCGACGCACCAGAAATTGCACATAATAGTTTATCTTTTGATTTTTCTGCTGGTGAACTTATGAGTTTTTAACTTGAAGTCCTAAATTTAAGTTCAATAGTTAAGGACACAAGTTCAAAAGTTAAGGACAGACAATTCTTAACTTACAGTTACAAGTTCTAAAATTAAGAGCATGCAGTCCTTAACTTACATTTACACGTTCAAAAGTTAAGTATAAGTCCTTAACTTTGACTTACAAGTTCAAAAGTTAAGGAGGCTTGGTCTTGAAGTTTGAGTTCCATGATCAAAAGTTAAGGACAGACAATCCTTAACTTATACCTACACGTTCAAAAGTTAAGGACAAACAGTCCTTAACTTACAGTTACAAGTTCAAAAGTTAAGGACAATAGGTCCTTAACTTTGACTTACAAGTTCAAAAGTTAAGAACGTTTGGTCTTTTTGTTTGAGTTACAAGTTCAAAAGTTAAGGACATGTAGCCTTGAAGTCCTTAGCTTAGAGTTCCAAGTTCAAAAGTCAAGGACATGTAATCCTGAAGTCCTCAACATAGAGCTACATGTTCAAAAGTTAAGGACATGTAGTCCTCGAAGTCCTGAACTTAGAGTTCCAAGTTCAAAAGTTAAGAAAATGTAGTCCTCAAGTCCTAAAGTTAAGAACATGAGCAGAAGGGTATTTTCGCCCAGACAGTTAAAAATTTATTAAAGCAGTGACTAAAGACTAAAGATATTTTAATCGGTGGCTTAAAAGTAAATACATGTGTTATTAGTGGCCAACCATGCACTTCCCCGTTAAATGCTGGGTAATGTGGTGTAAATTTCACGGTATAGCCAGTTTTCGGACTGGTCAATGAAAAATAGTTAGCGTTTACCAAGTCAATGAAGAATAGCCACCATTTTGCTGCAATAGAGACCGATTCAGCATAATATACTAGAGTTCAGTGCACTTGTGTATGAACTCCAGTATATTATGCTGGATCGGTATACTTTACTGGCTCCAGTATATTATACTGGACCATTATACTTGCTGGAACTCTAGTATATTATGCTGAAGTTCTAGTATATTTATGCCAGAACTCCATCATATTATGGTAGAGTTCCGGCATACTATCCTAGAACTCCAGTATAATATGCTGGAGTTCAAGTATACTTATGCTGAAGCTCCAACATAATATACTGTAGTATTTTTCGGGTTTTGAACAATATTTTTCTTAGATTTATCTTTACATAAAAAGTGGCAAAATTTTGATTACTTTTAAAATTGAATTATTGTTTAATGACCAGTTGTAAATCTGGCTATGTTAAAAATCCGTGTTATCACATTTAAGATGGGCCAAACGGAAATGGCCCAAATCACTGTTGAATAAAACAAATTGCCTTATATTCTTTTCCTTCATTGAATCTTTTCCTTTATTTTAATTTTTAGAACTATCCAACTAGCCTAATTAAACCTAAACTTGCAAAATCAGACCATCTATCCAATTTTCAATCCGATTAGGCAATTTATGAATTAAAGAAACTAGCTAATTCAAACCTATAAATCCTAAAATGTAATAATGGACAAATGTATTTTTGTGTTTTTTTGATTAATAATGCATTTAACTAATGCAATTAGATCCTAAATACAATTAATACCTAAAAATGCTATGTAATGAGATTTGGACGTTTTTTTGGTATTTTTTTTATGATTTAAAAATGTTAAAAATCCATAAGAAATGCAACTAAATGCAAACAATTAATTAACAAAAATTCCTACAAATTCTATAAAAAATTAAAAACAATTAAGGAAAAATTTATTTGTGAATTTTGTAAGGAGAATTTTAGTCGGGAAAAAAATTATGTGCTCACAGTAACGGAAAAGTCGTAAAAAAATAGTAACAATATCATGATAATAAGAAAATCTAAGCAAAAGAGACAATATATAATAAGTGTAATAAAATATGCGAATAATAATGATACTGCAAGTATGAAAAAGATAAAACTCGACTACCTACAAACCTTTTACCCTTATTATTGACTTTTGTATTCTACTATCAAGGGCATGTCCAAGCTACACATGTGTCGTGCCTTGTTTATCACTGAAATAATAGAGCTAAAAATACCATATTAAATTGGGAGAAATTCAAAAATAGCAAGATTTACAAGTGGTCATCAGTTTCAAAAGTAATTAAAATTTAGCCACTTTTCATCTAAAGATAAATCTGAACGATAACACTATTCAAAATCAGGAAAATACTTCAGCATAATGTGTTGAAATTCCAGTATAATATATTGGAACTCCAGTATATTATATTGGAATTCCAACATAAGTATACTAGAAATCTAGTATATTATGATGGATTCCAGCATAAGTCTACTGGAACTGCAACATAATATACTGGAGTTCCAGTATAATACATAGATAGAGTATAATATACTCGAAGTTCATAGAGATGTGCTCCAATCTTGAGTATATTATGCTGGAGTTCATACAGAATTGCACCGATGTCCAGTATATTATACTGGACAGATTCTGGTTGTACCAAAATATTATTTTTCAATGACTTTGTAAAAGTTGGTTATTTTTGAATAACGAATCCGAAAACTGGTTAGCCCATGCTATTTTATATATTAAATTATACGTGAAACTATGAATTATTCTATCCAAAATAGTATATGAGAATAGAATAAAGTATTAGCGATTTAAAGACGAAGCTTCAAATCCATCTCTTCCTTTTGATCACTTCCTTTTTCAGCTCTCTCTTACGACTGTATATATTTATGTCCGTCACTTCGCTTGAAGCTTTAAACCAATGGCAATAACTCGAAATCCATCCCAAACGCAGAATATGATGTTCGATTGCTCCTCAATGGAGAATCCAAAAACGGGAGATGAATCTGCTGATTATTTCAAAATATGTCGTTTTTTGAGTTTTGGCAATTCAGGTAATTACAGCTCGGCATATTTTAGATTTTTGTGGTATTACAATAAATGTTTAAAATTTCAGATTATGGTAATCTTGACCATTTTTTAATTTTCTTAAATACTTATGAAATGCCTCCTTAGACAAATTTCTAACCAGTATCAAGAAATTTTTAGATTCATTGTGAGGTAAAAATCCCAGGTGTGCAAAATCATCTCTTTGCCCAGCATCTATAAGATTTCTTCTCAATTTTTTTGATTATATGTATGTGTGTCTCCCTTCTAGTTGTATAAATAAGTGACACAGCTTATCACTCCAGTTGATACACTCTGAATTATGCTGAATTATGCTTTGTGAACTTTTATTAATGTGAAATGTGCTTAACATGCGTTTGCGTTTATGAAAGTTGATATGTACGGCAGTAGAGATATGATTGGTTCTTTAAAGGGCAAAGTAAGGATTTTTGCTTTTAATTTCTTGGCATGGATAGATTTCTTCCCATTTGTGCAAGCCTGGTGGATAGAGTTACACGGTACATGTAGTAGTGGGAGGTAACTCGTAGAATAGTCGAGGTGTGTGCAACCTGGCCCAAACCAGTGTTACGAAAAGAAAAAAGAAATCTTGGCATGTATAAAAATATAATGTGTCCCTTCCACGTTCCTTAATTTTAAATGGTTAGGATTGTGTCGTCAAGGAATTAGGATATTTCCATTTTGATCTATGTAAACATAATCCATACAAATGAACAACAATGTACTATTTCACTATGTGTAAAAGTAACACTCCAGTAGATACAAGAGAACGTATGATCAATTTCAGAATGATTGATTTATCTAGTGGTTTTAGGGGTAGACTCGTAAGAGACGAAGTGATACTCACCTGTTTGGTATCATGAGATTCATCTTGTTGAGTTTTCTACCCCTTATTTAGAGAGGAAAGAGATATGAATGGTTCTCAGAAGGGAAATATAGAATGTAAAGCTTTCCTTTTGAATTCTTGTCATGAATATAGTTTGTCATTATGTTCGTTAGTTTTAAGCGGCTACATTGTGTTGTAAGGGAACCCGGACTTTTTCCTTTTCCATTTATGTGAAATGTTCTGTTTAAAATGGCACAATCATTTTCTATTCAAGTGTATTATAATAAAAAGATACAGGAGACTGTATACTCTCCTATTTGATTTTTTTTACTTTTGTCTTATTATATTTCAACTTTTTCAGGAGAGAAAAAGCTTTTCATGTATTACATAGAATTATGCTCCTACATCTGTAAATGTATTCTGTTTATCTTTCCTGTTACCCCGGCATGCTATCCCTAGTTAAATACAGATTATTTTTGGATCTTGTGAAACACATCAGTCTAGTAGCTTGTAATACCAAATTTTAGCAACTATTTCCCCCAAATGAGATTGTAAGGTTAACTTTTTAATTACTATTTTCATAGTATCATATTTTGGAATTGTGTCCTCTCGAACTTCTATTCTTTAAACAAAAAATTTTCTCCATAAGCTTTTTAATGCTTCTGTAATATTTGATTGTTAAGAAGGCACTTTTAACCTGGTTTTGTATTAAATTCACAATCTTTAAAAACTTGCTTGATCATTATTTTTTCACTAACTTCTATTAATATACGGTGATAATTTAAGTTCTTACTCTAAATTGGTGCCTTGTTAAGTAGGAAACATGTAATTTATGTAAAACTCATTTTATGTTTTAATTAAATCTGTATCAGTATCATGCAAAGGAAGCCCACTCCTTGTGAGTTATATTTTTGTTTAAGTAGTGAATTTAATTATTGCCATTTATGTTCCATGAACAAGAGCATTTGATACAAATTGTACCTTTTGAAAATCCAAAATTTGTATCTATCTCCAAATTCAAATTGTAAGGTTACAACTGTAGTGAAGGAATCTTAACTCGTATGTGTGATTTATCCATGCAATAGACTTTTAACATTCTCATCTGGTAATGAGGCTTTGGATAGTTGTAGGTAGCATAACGTGACCATTGTTTTAGATAGTTTCATTTATGACTAAAACTTATAAATAGAAAATAAAACTTACTTTTCTCATTTATCTAAGCATTTTTATGGAAGAATTCTGAATAGACGAATTTAGAAATGATCATGCCTGACATAGAGGGTAAGTGCAAAAGGTGTAAATGCAAGTAGAGGATAAAATCCAAAAATATCGTTTGAGATGGATTTGACTATATTCTTGTTGCGACAATGTAATAATGAAAGGAAGACAAATGAGACTACTAAAACCTAAAATCATATGGATGGAAGTTGTCTCAAAAGACCTACCATTTCAGATTTAGGTAATAACAGAACATAATAGAAGCAAATCATCCGTATAGATGCTATCACCTAGTTAGGCTAAAAGTTTAGTTATAGTTATACTTGGATTAGATTCAGTGACCATCAGGAGTTTTTTTTAATGCTTAGAGACTTGTATGTTTTTACAAGGATAGTTTAACATCTAGAGAAACTCTTATTGTGCTTCAATAGTCGAATGATTTGGTATCCAATGGAAGTGGACTTAAGAGTGGAATTGATAAGAAAGAATCATATAGACCCAAACTTATTTGGGATTGCGGCATAGTTGATTGATTACAAAGAATTCTCAACAGATATTGAAATGCATAGGCATGTAATACCAAAATATTTTGAATTCTGAGAGATCATTAAATGAATAATAGTTGAGTGCTTTGCCCTAATTGACACTAGCACTACTGGAACTCACTTATATGTCGAGCCCCTTTCAAGGCTATGAGAAGAGGAGAATATCTTTTATTATTGTGACGGAGTTGCTATAAAGACTCAAAGATAACAAGATTATCAAACAATATATATTAGCAACATATGGTTATAAGAGATTGTGAATTAGTGTATTGTCTTTATATCATACAAACAATCATATTGAAACTTCCACTGTTCCGCATAATCGAAGGGTATAAAATTGTTTACTGAAAGTATACAATAGAAAGCACTTCTCTACAATAATTTTTTTGCTATAAAAGAATCTTAACGACCGTTGAAATGCATAGACCTATAGTGCTAGAACATCGACAATTGTCAGGATCATTCATTAAAATATCAAATAAGCGCTTTGCCTTTATTAATAGCGTTGACGGTGATTCTCGCTTTCCGACATTATCAATCCCTTCCAAGATGGGAAAAGTGTTCATTTCTTCGACTTAGTTACTATAGATTAGTTTCTTTTGAAGCTTAGTATAAAGTAAAATTGGGAACGCTGTAACCAGTAAAATTAGGAACACTGTAACCAGTAAAATAAACCAGTTTATGCTTATCATGAGATTGTCTTAAAGGTTAATTTAGTTCTAACAGTGAGAGAATATATGAGCTTGGTCTTAATACCACCTTCTGCAAGCTGAAGCCGGGTCAGGACTGAAGTTGAAACATCAACCCCTCTTTGATACTTACCCCCAAGATAATCAATTTTCTCAACTTCACAATGGTGTCATCTTACACCTCATTTTTTTCTCTTGGAACTTTTACTTCTTTCAGAACTTGAGTAAAAGACTAGTGGATTACCTAATAACCCTTTTGGTTTTGCTTGACCACTTGAACCGATCCAACTGCCAAGACACTCATATTTCAGTCCTAGACTAACTCGTTAACTCTAGCATATAAATGTTAAACTCACGTGTGAATCTTACACAGAGATGCTCAACTCTAGTAAGTTTAGAGTACTTTGGAAGTTCCTTACAAAATATCCATATCTTTGACTTAGCCATTTGACACGAGTATGTCATTGAAATGTATGAGCTTGGATAACTCACTAGTCCGGGTTTCTGAATTTATCCTTTTACCATCTTTCAATTATTAGGTCAAGGATCTACTGGAAGTTAAGCAATATAATTAGCATTTATCATAATATGCCAGTCATTATTACATTTTTGTGTTTGAAATTGCTCAATGATTTCTTGATTCCTAGTTGGTGTATCATGTATAGAAATAGTGATGGACCCGTTATGTTTGTACCCAGTGGTGGAGCCACCTTATGTTAAGGGGTGATAGGCACCCCATCTCCAAAAAATTACACTGCTTAGCTAGGATTTTCTTCGTGTATTTTATTTTTTTTATATTTTGACACCCCTTAATAAATTTTTTGACTTCGCCAGTGTTTGTGCCTATGTTCTTCTTTAAGGGAGTTTTGTCAAAATAGTTTGAATTACTTGAAGAATCTTTTGACCCTTCATAATCACACAATGAGTTGCTAGTTCTTCAAAGGCCGGCTTTGATTGTAATGTTAGGTTTTGTTATGCTGTATCTAGTGTGAATGTTCTCCTAGAACATTTTGAGGATCGATTTCTTTTGATAGCATGTTGGATTGACAGGTTTTCTTTCCTTGTATGCGGACAAGGCCGTAGATCTTCGTTGACGTCACTAACGAGAACAAATATATTCCTTGGTGATATAATTTTTGCTTAGTTTGAAACAATTAGTTTTCTTCTTTGCACTCTTCCTTCTTAGTATAAAACCTATCAGGTGACAGAAAAGGTAAAAATATATAAGATGATTTCTTAGTGCTTCGTGTCTCTAGGGACTTTTATGGGTGATATACCACAAGTATCTTCTTGTTGGTTCCATATATACTACTGGTGAAGTTATCTTGTCAACTTGCTCCTTATTATTTAGCTCTCAGAAATAGCTCTCTGTACAAATCTTAACTCTCACTATGCTATTTACTTAATTAGATCTACCATTTACTTCCTCTTTGGCTGTACCTGGTTGAAAACACTCTAATAAATATGTAGTACCTATATAGTAGATTACAGTGTGACTATTATCAGATGCCTTTCACCATAGAAATTCTATTAGAAACATCATTTTTTCGTATTATGCTACAAGCCTCATCAGTTTTTATTTTTTATTTCGGATAACTTTGCGGAAACAGCCTCTCTACTCCCTCGGGGTAGAGGTAAGGTCTGCTTACACACTACCCTCCGCAGACCCCACTTGTGGGATTTTACTGGGTTGTTGTTGTTGTTGTTGTATTTCAGATAACTTTGGTTGTTTTTCCTTCATGTTCATGTGCACCTTAACATCTCGAAAATTATGTGGTTCGAGTGGTCTTTCTGTTTTGGCATGCCACCTATCTGTTCCTTTTACCAGTCGCTCATTACTACTCTTAGAATCTATAACTGATTTAAAGAATACATGTCTTGCTGCCGTTCTTTCTGTTTACCAAGTGTCAGGGGTTACATAAAATCTTATTTAGATGCCAGATATTTATGGTGGTTTTTGTCATCTATTGAATTCATCCGTTTTCGGAATGCTTTTGAAAAACTTTCCTTTTCATACTTGACCCTTTCCTTGTAGATCTAAAAAAAAATGAGCACCGATCGGACATGCAATGGCTCCTTCTGGACTAAGGAGGAGGATAAAATCTTTGAGAATACCCTGGCGGTCTACTCTAGTGATGATGATCTATTGATGATGATGGCAGCAGCACTTCCAGGGAAATCACTTGAAGATATAAAAAATCACTATGAGGTATTAGTTGAGGATGTGAATGCGATTGAGGCTGGGCTTGTTCCTTTACCTCGATATCGTAATATGCAAAGCCATTCCCGCAATAAAAGTAGATTACCAAAAGCAGATGTAGAACGGCGAAAAGGGGTCGCTTGGACAGAAGAGGAACACAAGTGCGTTTCCTGTACATTTCTTAAGGAGAATATTAATCATCTGAATTGATGTTTACTGGATACTATAATCATGTCTTGCTAATTGATTGCATGACTTTCACTTTTTACCAGAAAGGATTTAAAAATTTCCTTACATTCCTCAAGGACCATGTCGGTGTGCTTCTAATCATCTAAATGGGTGATTATTGCATTTCTATGGTTATGTCCTGCCTGATAGCTTATTGAATTTCTTATTTTCCCTGAAAAGAATTTTAAAATTCCCTTCAGGACATGTATATCTGCTACAAAATGCTTCTTTCTTGTTTGTTGAGCTTAACTTTTGCATCGATAATTAACAAAAGAACCATGAGATAACTGTAACTTTAGTGAAAGCCACTTGAGAAAAAAAAAGAAAATGGTAAAATATTTTTTATGTGTGATATTGTGGGGGAAAAATGAAATAAACATAATTTTTCATAAGAAATAAACGCTTTGTCTTTCTTTTTTTTGGAATTCATTCATTTTCTTCTTTTTAAGGTTTCCCCCTAAGAAATTTCTTTATAAAGTACTTATTTTTCATTTTGAGTGTTTATCCCTTTTTAAAAATAAGTAAATTTTTTATCCTTTTCTTCTACGAGTGGAGTACTACTCCATATAGATCTTGCAACATAAGTTGCACCGTTGAATATGTATTTGGTGCTTATAACCAGATGAATGCCTTGCTGCAGATGGACAAGCTAATGAACACATCATAAAGGTTTCAGTCTGGCTCTGGCTTATGCTGGAATTACTTGAGGAATTTGTTGCTTGACAAACAATGATGTGAAAAATACATGTATTTAACCCAATTAGACTAAATCTTTTAATTAGTAAAAATCTTTTTCTCATAGTCTATTCAATGTGCTAATACTCTCTTAGCACCTCTTAAATTTTGAATATCTCGTACGAGTAGCATGCTGCAAAGAAATTACATGATCCATGGAAATAGAGTAGGGAAAAACATGTTTTGGAATAATGTTCTAGTTGATGTTTTCTTTTCTTCTCTCTTTTTCTTTTTTTGGAAAAAAAAAAAAATTAAGACATCACTCCTAAGAATTATTTCAATTTTGTAAAGCCAAATGACAGATGTAGTTGAAGTGAGTGCATATAGAGATGAGGCGAAAGCAAGTGGGCAGGGAAAATTAAGCAAATGTTGAAATCATATATCCTACGGATGACATTTGTTATCCCCTGATTCTAGGTCCCTTGCTCTTTCTCGGTCAAAAAAAGAAAAGAAAAAACGAATTGTGATTTTATTTAGGGGTGGGCAGTCGGGAGAGATGTTGTTAGTTTTGATTATTGTTATCTATGATGTTATACAGTGCATGCAGATGGCAGTAAGTATGCCTATGGAATCATACCTATTCTTTACTGGAATTTATAAGATGTATTGCGCTTTTTGCTGATTTAAAGAATGTTAAACTTTTAAGACTGTCTTGCAATTTTGTTTGCTGGATTAATGCAAAGCTGGTAACTTCTTTCTCTCTTTCCTGCTATAGGTTGTTTCTTAAGGGGTTAGATAAATATGGAAAGGGTGATTGGAAAAGTATATCCAGGCACTGTGTGCTATCTAGAACACCACAACAGGTGGCTAGCCATGCCCAAAAGTTTTTCAATCGCCGCGAAGGCGTCAACAAAGAGAGGAGAAGAGCGAGCATTCACGACATAACTACTGTGGATACTGAAACTTCTGGAACTTCCCAAGTACCAAACCCCGAGAACATGATTGAACCTGCTGGAGGAGGATCACAAGTGACGGCAAGCACTAACGATATGACTGGAGCTGTTGACAGCAGGGTGGTATCAACTGGTGTTGGCACGTTTACCTCCCCAATTGCTGCCATAGAACATAAGAGCATGTTGCCCCAAGAAATCACAATTGCTGAGCCAGTGATAGCAGTTTCTGGAGGAGAGTCCTCAGGCCCTGGCGCTGCCTTTGTCAATGAAGTGAATCGTCTGTACCATAATGTGAATGATGACTTCATATTAGGTCTAGATGAACTAATCATGGAGCAGGAGGGCACTTTTGAAGCTGGGATTCAGGTTGACACTGATAGATCCCTATTACCCAGCCAACAACCATCTACTGCTGCTGGCAATGAAATGTACGGTCATCCTGTCACTAGAATTGGGAGTGAACTAGAAGCATTAATCACTGAGCATATGGTTGAAGACAACGAAATCAGTTCTATTTTTGACGTTGGAAAAACACCTTCATCTCATGCAATGCTGTCCAGCGCTGCTCATAGTGGAATGTCCAGTTATACAGTTGCTGCTCACAGTGGAATGTCCAGTGATACAGTTGACGCTCACAGTGGAATGTCCAGTTATACAGTTGCTGCTCACAGTGGAATGTCCAGTGATACAGTTGACGCTCACAGTGGAATGTCCAGTTATACAGTTGCTGCTCACAGTGGAATGTCCAGTTATACAGTTGCTGCTCGCAATGGAATGTCCAGTTATACAGTTGATGCTCGCAATGGAATGTCCGGATATACAGTTGCTGCTCACAGTGGAATGTCCAGTTATACAGTTGATGCTCCAAATGGAATGTCCGGTTATACAGTTGCTGCTCACAGTGGAATGTCCAGTTATACAGTTGATGCTCGCAATGGAATGTACGGTTATACAGTTGACGCTCACAGTGGAATGTCCAGTTATACAGTTAATGCTCACAGTGGAATGTCCAGTTATACAGTTGGTAGCTTCGGTTCTCATAATGCACCTGAGAACAGGGCGGCTGCTCCAGGCGGAGGTTTAATCATTGACTCCCAGCAATTACCTTCCATTGCATCCTCATCTAACTTTGGTGTAGGAGTGTGCCCCAACTCAAACACCAGCGTTCGCGATGAAGGGTTCTTTTATCTGGGTGACCTGTTCACAGATCATATGATCTGAGTTGGCTAAGTGGAAAAGAGGCTGTTAATGTTGATACTATGCTTGGTTTTTTGATGACTTATTCCATTAGACTAAAATGAAGGTGATATTGTGTAGCATAATATTTATACTATGTGGACGCATTATTCTGCAGTTTAGCGCTACTTGGTATTTTGAAGACTTATTTCATAAGAGTAAAATGAGGGGTAATGTTGTGTAGCATAATATTTTATACTGTGGACTGCGCTAGTGTTTCCTCTTGAATTTCCAATGACTTGTTTATCTCCAATTCTATTAGGAGTATTGTTTAGAGAGAATTATGTCCGAATTTTTTCCCCTTTACATATTTAAGAATAGCCTTCAATCATTGGTGCTTTTGTTGTGAGTAGTTTAAAGAGAAATGGAGGAGAGTACAGAGTGATGCATAATTTGCTTGCAGTACTTTTAAGAGGAAGGATTTCCACCATCTTTAACCTCTTATAAAGTTCCTCAACAAAACTAGATTAGTACAACAAACTAGACTGCTATGTATTGACTTAACAAATTCTCGCAAATATCAATGAGCTGGAAAGTAAAACGTACCTTTGTTGAATATACTCTTTCATGAGATTCATCAAGAATCAAGTTTGTGGCCTCATCCAATCCTCTCAAAACTTCCTGAAAAGAACCAATTACTCAGCAAAATAAAAGGTCTCCAGTCAAAGAGAGTTGGCTCACCACATTATTCCCTCCCATCATTTGTAATAACTGAGATGGCTTCTGGAAACACCAAACAAAGAGTGTTATTCCTAAAGACATGAGCTGATCTCATAAAGCAAGACAACAACAACAATCCCAATATATTTCTTCAAGTGAGAGGTTTGGGGACGGTAGTATATTCCTTCAAGTGAGGTCTGGGAAGGGTAGTATGTACATTGGCCTTACCTCTAGGCTATTTCCGAGAGACCGTCGGCTCAGATTAAGCATAGTCACAATATAATTGAAAAGAAATATATCAATGGAGAAGCCATGTAAAAAAAGAAAAATAATCTACTGAGAAATTAAATAACATACGATCAACAAGAGATTCGAGGCCAGGTCCACTTGTGTCACGATCCAAAATTCCTTTGAAGGAGTCGTGATGACACCTAGTCTCTGAACTAGGTATGCCTAACATTAACAGAAATAATATGAATAATCACTAACTTCAAATTTTATAATTTTGAACACTTAGAATTCCCAAAACCGATAGTATAAGTCATAAGCTTTTCTAAGAGTAGTTATACAAAATAAATACGATACTGTTCCAAAACAAGAAGGAACAAATGAAAGCAAATACAAACGAAAGTGACTCTGAGGCCTGCGAAGGTAGTAGCAGGTTTACCTTGAGTCTCCATTTCGCGATCCACACAGCTACTACCGATCAAATACCTGGACCTATACAAAAAAAATTGTACAGAAGTGTAGTATGAGCACACCACAACGGTGCCCGGTAAGTATCAAGACTAACCTTGGTGGGGTAGTGACGAGGAACAATCAAGATACCTGCTAGACAAATAAATTAAACAAGATATAATAATGAACTACAAGATAAAATTAACAAAGTAATATCAATAGCAGGGTGAAATCCAACTACAAACAGTAGATACAATAAAGGGAAACACGACTAGTAATGATGATCAAGCAAATTGACACCAACATAACTGGGACACATACAAGTGAGAATATGTTTAGCCAAAGAAGGCGATACCAGCTCAATCAATCACTTTATTTCTAATACACAATTCCGACCATCTCAATCCTCTATATTTCATGCCATAATGTCAAGTTCCAAACCTTTAGTACACATGGCATCTTGTGCCATCATATCTTTATCTCGCCTTACACCATATCATCCTCATGCCACTCAGTACATAGGGTCCACAACCAATAAAATAAAAAATTTCGAGGAGTCTCATTTAGATAAAATTAAGTAGATTGCAACTTCTAGACCAATTAGGAAATGGACAAGATGAAGTTATTATAAGAAATCAGTTGAATAAAAAAAATACCTTTTTAAAATAAAGTACTACATCGAATGAACTAGAGAGAATACATAAAGTACCCATTAAGCTTGTCTGAAAAAATCATACACACTTAAACTTTACGGGCGACCTTTTACCCCACTATTCTAAATTTAAGTGAATTTAATACCCCCTTCAACGATGACCTGGCACAAGACGTGTAGTAAAATCAAAGATTATAAATAATAAGGAAACGGTAGAACCAGCGCACAAAGAATAACTACAGAAAAGAATGATGGCATAAAGGGAACATTTCAACCATGGAAAAACTAACATGTAGCAACAATCCCACAATATACAAGTCAATAACAAGGAAATCAACACGATTCAAGTAGTCCCAAATAAAGGTAAGTCAACACGATATAAATTATCTAAACTCCTTTTGAGGTTGGACAAATTTTGAGGATATTCAAAAATTCAATTAAGGGAAGATGATCTTAGCTTCACTTAACACTAAACAATTTCAGAAGGGCTAATGAAATTCTCAAATAAGATAAGAAACTATGAAAAGATAACATGACAATAGGTGAGGAGAAATTCTTTAGTCAAATCAATTAGGAGTCAATTAGGCAATAAGAGTGAATCATTCAGCAATTAATTCCAATTAAGTATGTAGAGTTAAAACAAATAAATAGGAAACTCAGTCATATCAAAAACACATTCCTACACAGTAAATATAAATATCTAAGAATCCTAAACGGCCAATTTTTCCACAAATAGTCCGAGCACGCATTCGTCACCTCATGTACACGAACTACAATCAACATAGAAGACTCAAATCCTAAGGGGAAGTCCCCACACAAGGCTAGGAAGATACTTATGTAAAAGACGATACATTGATACTTACAAATGCACTTCTTGGGTGAAAAGATCTCCGGACTGCTCAAATTTAACTAAATTAACTTCAAAGCACAAATGAAATACATAAGAAACTATTACGGATCCTAAAGTTTCCATCTTTAACCCGACAAATTTTACAAAATCCAAATACCATTCCAATATGAGTTCAACCATACAAAAGTTACCAAATTTCGATACCATTTCGTCCCTCAAATCATGAAATTTTGTTTTGAAAATTTTTATCAAAAATAAACATTTCCCCTAACTAAAAACACAATTTAAATGATAAAAACAAAGACTAATTCATGTAATATATTTAAGTCTGAGTGAAGAACACTTACCCAATAGAATTATCTAAGGAACCCACCAAGAATCTCCCAAAACCGAGGTCTACAAGTCAAAATATAATAAAAATGATGAAACCCTTGATTTTGGAATATATTCTATCCACCCAGGCATTTGTGCATTGCAAATGCGAAGGAAGGACCGCGTTCGCGAAGAAGAAAAGTTAAGGCTGCCCAGGTTGCTCATCATGAACGCAATGATGAGCTCGAGAACACGGAGAAGAAGGGCAGGAACATACGCGGACGCATAGGGAAGGAAGGCATCACGAACGTGGAAGGCTGTTCGCGATCACGAAGGAGGATACTAGAAGTACAAAGCAGCAGTTCCAAAAATGGAAAAAATGACCCGTGCCCACCCGAGGCCCCCCGGGACCCCATCTAAACACACAAAAAAGTCACATAACCTAACACAGACTCACTTGAGGTCCCAAATTATATAAAACAGTGCGGAAACGACGAATCACAACGAGAATCAAACTTAAGAACTTTTAAACCTTCCAACTTCCAAGACTCGTGCCGAAATCTATCAAATTAATCTGGAATGATACCAAATTTTGTAGATAGGTCCAAAATGACATAACAGAGCTATTTTAATTCTTAGAATAGCATTCCGACACCGATATCATAAAAGTCAACTATGGCTCAAACTTCTCCATTTTCCAAATCTCAACTTTTCTATCTTTCGCCGAAACACCTCAAATTACCCTACGGACCTCCAAATCTGAATCCGGATGCGCGCCTAAGTTCAAAATCACCATACGAAGCTGTTGAGATCACCCAAAACCCATTCCGGAACTGTTTACTCAAAAGTCAAGTTCTAGTCAAATTCTCACCGCTTAAACTCCCAAAACTAGATTCCTTCTTCCAATTTGACTCTGAACCATCTGTTAACTGAATTCAACCATGCATGAAAGTCGATACTCATATTATAAATCTATTCCAGACTTTGCGCCACTAACTGGAGCTTAAATTCTCAAAACAACCTGTCGGTTCGTTACATCTTTTCCCTCTTAAAACCAACGCCTGTCCTCGAACGTGCCAAGATTCGCCTCAAAGTCCTCAAATCATTGAATGCACACTTCCAGTATACACCCACGGGTGATCCCACTTCACCCCAATCCTCATAAATTTGACTACGCCATCTCAATTGAAATTTAGCCTTTCTCGCAATACGAGTAAGCCTCAAAGCTAAAATCCCCATCTCCAATTCATTTCCAAGAGACCCGATTCTAAATCCATGTCTGTTATCAGTTTCAACTAGTTGCAACCACTTATGCCTTCACCCACAGAGTACAACCACACAACATGCACACCACACGTAGGCCTATAATAACATTCCTGATCACAATACTTGCCCGAAATCAAATCCTGCATCAGCCATAAGCCTCATATTCGATAAGAACCCGTTTCAAACCTCCACAACACTGGCGATGATACAATAACCACGAAAACCATACAACTAACAATCAAATCACCAATTCACTACTACCAATGGGAAAAACCCCCATAAGCTAAAACTCAAGAAGCACAGAACGAAAATGTTTGAATATGAAAGGGAACACATAAAAGAACTATCAGAAAAGTCCGTCAAGCACAAATTTTCTATCAAAACTAATTTACAAAACAATTTACAAGAAAGAATTAAAGCATATAAAACAATCACAAGGATCTCATACTAATATACCTCCAATCGCGGTACACAACCCGGTCTCAACACATCAAATCACATGAAATAACGAGGGTCCTGCCCTCAACTCTGAATCTCAAGTATGGTACACATCAAATTAGTTGGAAACTCTCACTAGATCAATCCATCACAATTTACAACATGTAATGGCTCCCACATTGATGGAGCATAAACGTCATGATTCGTGGCAAAAAATTGCCATAAATCACATCAAGCCTATTGAGAAGGACAACATAAATTTACTACTAGTCTCATAACTCTCGATGATAAATAAAAATAGAAGATAGACACGACTATCACTCATATAACCTTCCAATAGTGTTACACATAAATAGAGTGCAAATCATGAAACACACCCCTAAGTGGAGCAAAAAATAGGGGAACTCACCCCGATAACAGAACTGTAATGAACTACAGATGGTGCTTCTATATAACAAATCAAAATCATACCTATATGACATCATCTGGCCCAACGACCTTAAGGTTACTATATGAAACACATCAACGGGCCAGGTCTCCTCCTCCTGGGCGCTCTCTACTCACCTGAATACCTTTCCGTGACACATCTACTCAAAATCTAGGGAAATATATGTCACGACCCAAACCCTGGTCGTGATGGCGCCCAACACAATGCTAGGCAAGCCCGACCATATTATCCCTTAAACCAGCCAGTTACTAATCAAATTAAACTTAAACAGTAAATGATCATATCAGGTGATGAACGAAATGCAAAACATACAAAATACGGTCCCAACCATATCGTGGTGTCACGAGACCGAGCCTCTACAGAATAGCATCCTACTACAACCAAGTCTAGGCAATTAGGAAATCAACAAGATGATAAAGAAGGAGAAAACAAGCTCTACGGACGCTGGCAGCTACCTCGTAATCTCCGCAATAGTAGACAAGGATCAGCAGCTACAATGTCTCAACTGCTCTCGGGCACCTGTGGATCTGCACAGAAAGTGCAGGGGAGTGGGGTGAGTATATTTCAACTCAGTGAGTAACAATAATAAATAATAACTGAAAGTAAGAACTCCTGTGCTATCACTTAGCAGTTCTAAGGCAACCTTCACGAGTACGTCATCACTATAGTAGTACTCTAACCTCCAATCTACGTTTATCTCTACAAGATTCCACACTGAACCAACCCTCACTCGTACTCCTACGGTGTACGGCCATCTCAACATATAAAGACACATACTTATGTCTATAATGTATAAGTATTTAAGTAGATAGCAGGATATGATTAAGTATAATGCTGCGGCGTGCAGCCCGCTCCAATACATATACTGCTGCGGCGCGCAGCCCGCTCCATTTAACGTTGACGGCGCTCACTGGGGGTGTATACAGACTTCGGAGGGGCTCCCTAGGCCCAAGCACTATTATACTGCGGCGTGCAGCCCGATCCACACATGTATTACTGCGGCGTGCAGTCCGATCCAATATATATATGAATATATATTTATACTGCTGCGGCGCGCAGCTCGATCCCATAATATACACCAGTGCTCACTGAGAATGTATGCAGACTCAGACTCCGAAGGGGCTCCTACAGCCCAAGCGCAATAATACTGCGGCGTGCAGTCCGTCCCACATGTATATTACATATACCGCTGCGGCGTGCAGCCCGCTCCATTACATATACCGCTGCGGCGTGCAGTCCGATCCAATATAGGTATCTATATACATAATACCTCATAATGGGTCCTCGACCCTATCCCAGTCAGTATGCACTTGGCCTCTCAGGCCCAATATAATATATCACAATGGGTCCTTGACCCTGTCTCAATTAATATAGACTTGGCCCTTCCGGCCCACTCAGCTAGAACAAGGAATTCCACCCTAGATAATCTCTCTCAATGTACACATCTAGTACGGGCTCATATTATGCTATACAGCTAGAGCTACGGCTGAGTGTATGTTTCCAACATGATATAAGGGTCACCTAGCTCTATAGGTTCCCTAATGCTCTACAGATCGGCACAAGGCCCCAAACATGGCTATTAGCCCAATTGTACAGTTATAATCTCATTAGCAGTCATACAACACAGTATTTTATTAGCCGGGAAGGACCAAGTCCAAGTCCCTAATCACAATGTCACCACACTCGTCTCAAGACGTGTGTCTCATCTCAACATAGCACTGTGAAGTGCTAGTACGGGGTTTCAAACCCTCAGTACATTGTTTACTACTACCACTCACCTCGAACCGGTAGAAGCTTCAATCCGCCTTGCGCTTGCCTCGCAAATCGATCTCCTCGGGTGCCAAATCTGCTCAAAATCATAGAGAATGCATCAATATGTGCTAATTTCACGCAATTCATTCGAAATAACCCAAATTATATCAAAACCCACAAGTTGTCAAAACCCGACTTTTGGTACACTTGTCGAAAAATTACAAAAATCACATATTCGGAATCCTCATCTCGATACGAGTCTAGGCATATAAAATTTACCAAAATCGAACTCTATTTGCCCACTCAAATCAGTGTTTTTCTTTAATTTAGGCCTAGGGCTCAAACCCACCTTTAATCTTCCATTTACAGGGATTTAACCAAGGATTTCATGATAAAAACGCGTAAAGGAACCATAAAACTCACCTCCGACGATAACCCGGTGATCTCCCAGAAATTTCTCGCCCAAATCGCCCAATTCGCCTCCAAGAACCGAGCCCCAAATGTTTTGCAACTTATGAAATTTTAACTCTTCTGTTATTTTTAACACAGGCGCGATTTCCGCTTCTGCGGACAAATTCCGCCTCTGCGATACCGCTTTCGCGACCAAATGGTCGCTTCTACGAAACCCAGGCCTAATTGGCCACTTCCGCTTCTGCGAGCCACGGACCGCTTCCGCGCATCCTCTCCTGCGGAACCACCTCCGCTCCTGTGGGCCTTACCGCTTCTGCGCATCAGAGTCCGCTTCTGCGGACTCGCTTAGGCGAGAAGCCTTCCGCTTCTGCGGATCCCCACATAACCAGCCTAGACCGCTTCTGCGGTCTTACCTTCCGCACCAGCGGTGCCGCCCCTACGGACCAAGATCCACCCCAGCGCTTCTGCACTCATTTTCCGCTCCTGCGGGCTCGCTCCTGCGCCCCCATTTCCGCAGGAGCGAAAACAACAGAACCAGAACTCTTCAAACCTGCAATTTTCATGTTTTTCTCCCGACTAACCATCCGAAAACACCCCGAGGCCCCCGGGACCTCATCCAAACACACAAACACATCTTAATACCTTATTCGAACTTGCTCCAATCCTCAAAACATGTCTAATAACATCAAAACCCATAATTCACATCGAATTCAAGCCTAAATTCCTTAAAACATTCCGAATTATAAAATCAATCAAAAACCCGACTAAACGACTTCCGAATGACCTGAAATTTTGCAGGCACATCCAAAATCACCTAACAGAGCTACTGCAACTGTTGTAATTCCATTCCGACTCCCGGATCAAAATCTCACCTATCAATCGGATTTCGCCAAAATGCAACCTTAGCCGATTCAAGCCTATTTCTACACCGGGCCTTCAAATTCAATTCCGATCGCTCCCCTAAGTCACAATTCACCTCCCGGAACTAACCGAATCATTAGAATTTGATTCTGAGCTCTCTAACTAAATAGTCAACTCTGGGTTGACTTTTCTTATTCAAGTTTCCTTCAAAAAGGCTATATGCCTCATTTTCAATTCAACTCACTCCTAACTTCCCCGATAGACTCTAACACTGATATAAAAGCATGAATTATGTAATTATAATATAACGGGGTGGTAATTCCCGTGATGACGGGCCGGGTCGTCACATTCTCCCCCTCTTAAGCAAACGCTCGTCCTCGAGCGGGTCAAGAAACATACCTGAAGTCTCAAATAGCTGAGGGTATCTGCTCCGCATCTCCCGCTCAACCTCCCAAGTAGCCTCCTCTACGGGTCGACCTCTCCACTGAACCTTAACTGATGCAATCTCCTTCGACCTCAACTTCCTTACTTGGCGACCCAAAATAGCAATAGGCCCCACATCATAGGATAGATCACCATCAAGCTGAATGGTACTGAAGTCTAATACATGGGACGGATCTCCGATGCACTTCCGGAGCATAGACACATGGAATACTGGATGAATGCTGGATAAGCTGGGTGGCAAGGCCAACTCATATGTGACCTCTCCAACCCTCCTGAGTATCTCAAAAGGACCAATGTACCTGGGATTCAGCTTCCCCTTCTTCCCGAACCTCATGACACCCTTCGTGGGTGAAACCTTCAACAATACTCTATCACCAACCATGAAAGACAACTCTCGAACCCTACGGTCTGCATAACTCTTCTGGCGAGACTGTGTTGTGCGAAGCCTCTCCTGGATCAACTTCGCTCTATCTAGAGCATCCTGAACTAACTCAATCCCTATCAATCTATCCTTACCAGGCTCAAACCATCCCACGGGAGATCTACACCGTCTGCCATACAATGCCTCGTACGGGGCCATCTGAATACTCGACTGGTAGCTGTTGTTGTAGGCAAACTCAGCAAGTGGCAAAAACTCATCCCATGAACCACCAAAGTCAATCACACATGCCCGCAACATATCTTCCAGGATCTGAATAGTGCGCTCAGACTGTCCGTCTGTCTGGGGGTGAAATGCGGTACTCAACTCAACCCTTGTACCCATCTCTCGCTGAAATGCTCTCCAAAATTGAGAAGTGAACTGAGTACCTCTATCAGATATAATAGACACTGGGACCCCATGCATCCTGACAATCTCCCGAATAAAGATCGCTGCCAACCGCTCCGATGAGTAAGTAGTACTAACTGGGATGAAATGTGCGGACTTAGTCAGCCGATCAACAATCACCCATACAGAATCAAACTTTCTCGCTGTCCGAGGGAGCCCAGTAACAAAATCCATGGTGATCCTCTACCATTTCCACTCGGGAATAACCATACGCTGAAGAACACCGCCCGGTCTCTAATGTTCATATTTGACCTGCTGGCAATTGAGGCACTTAGCTGGATACCTAACAATATCCATCTTCATCCTCCTCCACCAGTAGTGCTGTCTCAAGTCTTGGTACATCTTCGCGGCACCTGGGTGAATAGAGTACCGTGAACCGTGTGCCTCCTCAAGTATCAACTCCCGCAAACCATCTACATTGGGCATGCATATACAGCCCTGCATCCTCATAACACCATCACTGTCGATAGTCACATCTCTAACATCATTATGTCGCACTCTGTCCTTAAGGACAAGCAAATGTGGGTCATCATACTGTCGCTCCCTGATGCGATCATATAAGGAAGATCGAGAAACAACACAAGCCAACACTCGACTCGGCTCCGAAATATCTAATCTCACTAGCCGATTGGCTAGGGCCCGAACATCATAAGCAAATAGCCTCTCCCCACCTGGGATGAAAGCTAGGCTGCCCATGCTAACCGCCTTCCGACTCAAGGCATTCGGCCACCACATTGGCCTTTCCCGGATGATACAAAATAGTGATATCATAGTCCTTAAGCAACTCCAACCACCTCCGCTGTCTCAAATTAAGGTCCTTCTGTCTGAATAAGTGCTGAAGGCTGCGATGATCCGTGAACACCTCACAGGAGACACCATACAGGTAATGCCTCCAAATCTTCAAAGCATGAACTATGGCCGCTAGCTCCAAATCATGAACAGGGTAGTTCTTCTCGTGGGGCTTCAACTGACGAGAAGCATAAGCAATGACCCTACCCTCCTGCATCAACACACAACCAATGCCAACTCCTGAGGCATCACAATATACAGTATAAGAACCTGAAGCTGTCGGTAGAATCAAGACTGGTGCTGTGGTCAGTGCTGTCTTGAGCTTCCGAAAGCTCTCCTCGCACTCCTCGGACCATAAGAAAGGAACACCCTTCTGAGTCAATCTAGTCAAGGGTGAAGCAATAGAAGAGAACCCCTGAACGAATCGGCGATAATACCCTGCCAATCCCAGAAAGCTACGGATCTCAGTAACTGAGGTCGGTCTGGGCCAACTCTGCACTGCCTCGACCTTCCTCGGATCTACCCGAATACCATCACAGGACACCACGTGCCCTAAGAATGCCACGGACTCAAGCCGGAACTCACATTTGGAGAACTTGGCATACAACTTCTCCTCTCTCAATCTCTGCAACACAATAATCAAGTGCCGAGCATGCTCCTCCTGGCTACGAGAGTAGACTAGTATGTCATCAATGAATATGATCACAAATGAATCAAGATACGGCCTGAATACACTGTTCATCAGATGCATAAATGCTGCTGGGGCGTTGGTCAGCCCAAAAGACATCACAAGGAACTCATAGTGACCATATCTGGTCCGGAATGCAGTCTTCATAATGTCAGACTCTCTAATCTTCAGCTGATGGTAGCCTGAACGAAGATCAATCTTCGAGAACACCCTAGCTCCCTGGAGCTGATCAAATAAATCATCAATACGAGGTAGAGGATACTTATTCTTTACTGTTACTTTGTTTAGCTGCCCGTAGTCAATACACATCCTCATGGATCCGTCCTTCTTCTTAACAAACAGGACCGGTGCACCCCACGGTGACACACTCGGCCGAATGAACCCCTTATCTAGGAGTTCCTGGAGCTGCTCCTTCAATTCCTTCAACTCAGCTGGTGCCATCCGATACGGAGGAATAGAAATAGGCTGAGTGCCCGGCACCAAATCGATACCAAAATCAATATCCCTGTCCGGCGGCATGCCCGGCAGGTCTGAGGGAAACACATCAGGAAAGTCTCGCACAATGGGAACAGAATCAATACTGGGAGTCTGGGCCTCGACCTCCCGCACAAATGCTAAATAAGAGAGACATCCCTTCCCAACCATTCGTCGGGCCTTGAGGAAAGATATTACCCTGCTAGGTACATACTCAGTCGTGCCTCGCCACTCGATCCTCTGAATGCCCGGCATAGCCAAAGTGACTGTCTTGGCATGACAGTCCAGAATAGCATGACATAGAGATAGCCAGTCCATGCCCAGTATAACATCAAAATCAATCATGCTGAGAAGCAACGGGTCTACTCGGGTCTCCAGACCTCCAATAGTGACCAAACAGGACCGGTATACGTGGTCCACAACAATAGTATCCCCTACCGGGGTAGATACATGCACTGGCAGCTCAAGACTCCCTCGGGTCGTGCCCAAATGAGGAGCAAAATATGTAGACACATAAGAATAAGTAGAACCGGGATCAAACAATACCGAGGCATCTCCGTGGCAGATTGAAATAATACCTGTAATGACAGCATCAGAAGTAACAGCCTCAGATCGGCCCTGAAAAGCATAGCATCTAGCCTGTCCGCCTGATCGGCCTCCCCCTCGAGAGCGACCCCTAGCTGTCTGACCCTCACCCCTAGCTGGCGGGGCGGGTGCTGAAGTAGAAGGACCAGATGACGAGGGCTGCCCTCTCTGCTGATAAGATCCGGAAACAAGACGGGGACACTCCCTACGGTGGTGCCCAAACTCTCCGCACTCGTAGCAACTCCCCGGTGCTGGGTACTGAGACTGATAAGGACCTCTGGCGCTGGAGTGGCCAGCTGATGAACTAGGCCGAGATGAATCCTGAGCGGATGGGGCCTGTGAAGAACTCTGAGCTGGCATGGCACTGAGAGATGGCTGGCTCTGGTGTGAACCCTGATAACCCTGTCTAGGAGACCATTTGCGACGCTCTGAGTGACCCGACTGCGAAGACCTGAAAGAGCGACCTCGGCTCTGCTAACTCTGGCCTCTGGTCTGAGTGCCACTGGAACTAGCTGCTCCTCGAGGCCTCTTGGCCTCCCTCTCATCCCGCTCCCTGCGACGATCTGTCTCTATGTCGCGAGCAATATCCACAGCATCCTCAAATGTACGACTCAAAACCCTCTCCCGAGTCATCAGAATACGAATGGGATAAATGAGGCCGTCCACGAAGCGCCCAATCCTCTCTCTGTCGGAATGAACCAACCACGGTGCATATCTGGACAACTCTGTAAACCTGATCTCATACTCTGACACTGACATGTCCCCCTGATGGAGACCCTCAAACTGCCTACGCATCTCCTCTCTCTGAGATCGAGGCACCCATTTCTCTAAAAACATAGTGGAGAACTCCGACCATGATAGTGGTGCTGCTCCGGCTGGCCTGCGACGCTCATAAGCCTCCCACCAAGCGAAGGCTGGTCCCTGAAACTGAAACGTAGTGAAAGATACTCCACTGGACTCCAATATCCCTGCCGTACGAAGCATCCGACGACACTTATCCAGAAAACCTTGGGCGTCCTCGCCCGGAGCACCAGTGAACACTGGAGGAGATAACCTAGTGAACCTCTCGAGACGACGCTGCTCATCGTCTGTCATAGCTGGGACCCTGTCCCCCTGAATCTGATCTGCTGGCTGAACCAGAACCACAGGCTGAACTGGAGGAGCCTCTGGTGTCTGTATGCCCTGCACTGCCGGCTCTGGAGTGCGTACTGCGGGGGTCTGATGACCACCCCCGATCCCCGATGCAGCTGCTGCAGTAGTAACTGAAACCGCCTGTGCTAGGCCAGTGCAGACTGCTAGTATCTGAGCCAGGGTCTCCTGTAGACCCGGAATGACAATGGGCACAGCAGGTGCCTGATCTGGTGCTGCTGGCACCTCTACAACTGGGGGCTGTGGGTCAGCTGGTACTGCCTCAGCTGCCCTAACTCCGCCGCGACCACGGCCACGTCCACGGCCTCTAGCAGGTGGTAGTGGTGGTCGTCCTCCACGCCCGGATGATCGAGTTCTCGCCATCTGCGAGAGAATAGAATGTCAAAGTTCAGATCAAGTCAAAATTAATCGCACGGCAAGAATTCCAAGAATTGAAACTTTTCCTAAATAGG
Organism: Nicotiana noctiflora; assembly: GCA_032618575.1. Classification (NCBI taxonomy): domain Eukaryota; kingdom Viridiplantae; phylum Streptophyta; class Magnoliopsida; order Solanales; family Solanaceae; genus Nicotiana; species Nicotiana noctiflora. Next base: position 37,401 of record JASVEL010012486.1, on the reverse strand, counting down.
TTTGCAGCCTCCCGAGGATAAGTACAGGCGTCCCCGCACCGATCCACGAGACTCTACCAACCGGCTCACGACTCGCGAGACTTGTTAACCTAGGCTCTGATACCAACTTGTCACGACCCAAACCCTGGTCGTGATGGCGCCCAACACAATGCTAGGCAAGCCCGACCATATTATCCCTTAAACCAGCCAGTTACTAATCAAATTAAACTTAAACAGTAAATGATCATATCAGGTGATGAACGAAATGCAAAACATACAAAATACGGTCCCAACCATATCGTGGTGTCACGAGACCGAGCCTCTACAGAATAGCATCCTACTACAACCAAGTCTAGGCAATTAGGAAATCAACAAGATGATAAAGAAGGAGAAAACAAGCTCTGCGGACGCTGGCAACTACCTCGTAATCTCCGCACTAGTAGACAAGGATCAACAGCTACAATGTCTCAACTGCTCTCGGGCACCTGTGGATCTGCAAAGAAAGTGCAGGGGAGTGGGGTGAGTATATTTCAACTCAGTGAGTAACAATAATAAATAATAACTGAAGGTAAGAACTCCCGTGCTATCACTTAGCAGTTCTAAGGCAACCCTCACAGGTACGTCATCACTATAGTAGTACTCTAACCTCCAATCTACGTTTATCTCTACAAGATTCTACACTGAACCAACCCTCACTCGTACTTCTACGGTGTACGACCATCTCAACATATAAAGACACATACTTATGTCTATAATGTATAAGTATTTAAGTAGATAGCAGGATATGATTAAGTATAATGCTGCGGCGTGCACCCCGCTCCAATACATATACTGCTGCGGCGCGCAGCCCGCTCCATTTAACGTCGACGGCGCTCACTGGGGTGTATACAGACTTCGGAGGGGCTCCCTAGGCCCAAGCACTATTATACTGCGGCGTGCAGCCCGATCCACACATGTATTACTGCGGCGTGCAGTCCGATCCAATATATATATGAATATATATTTATATTGCTGCGGCGCGCAGCCCGATCCCATAATATACACCAGTGCTCACTGAGAATGTGTGCAGACTCAGACTCCGAAGGGGCTCCTACAACCCAAGCGCAATAATACTGCGACGTGCAGTCCGTCCCACATGTATATTACATGTATATTACATGTATATTACTGCGGCGTGTAGTCCGATCCAATATATATACTGCTGCGGCGTGCAACCCGATCCAATATAGGTATATATATATAATACCTCGTAATGGGTCCTCGACCCTATCCCAGTCAATATGTGCTTGGCCTCTCAGGCCCAATATAATATATCACAGTGGGTCCTAAACCCTGTCTCAGTCAATCGGTATAGATTTGGCCTTTCAGGTCTGCTCAGCTAGAACAGGGAATTCCACCCTAGATAATCTCTCTCAATGTACACATCTAGTACGAGCTCATATTATGCTATACAGCTAGAGCTACGGCTGAGTGTATGTTTCCAACATGATATAAGGGTCACCTAGCTCTATAGGTTCCCTAATGCTCTACAGATCGGCACAAGGCCCCAAACATGGCTATTAGCCCAATTGTACAGTTATAATCTCAGTGAATGTTTCCAACACAGTATTCTATTAGCCGGGAAGGACCAAGTCCAAGTCCCCAATCACAATGTCACCACACTCGTCTCAAGACGTGTGTCTCATCTCAACATAGCACCGTGAAGTGCTAGTACGGGGTTTCAAACCCTAAGTACATTGTTTACTACCACCACTCACCTCGAACCGGTAGAAGCTTCAATCCGCCTTGCGCTTGCCTCGCAAATCAATCTCCTCGAGTGCCAAATCTGCTCAAAATCATAGAGAATGCATCAATATATGCTAATTTCACGCAATTCATTCGAAATAACCCAAATTATATCAAAACCCACAAGTTATCAAAACCCGACTTTTGGTACACTTGTCGAAAAATTACAAAAATCACATATTCGGAATCCTCATCTCGATACGAGTCTAGGCATATAAACTTTACCAAAATCGGACTCTATTTGCCCACTCAAATCAGTATTTTTCTTTAATTTAGGCCTAGGGCTCAAACCCACCTTTAATCTTCCATTTACAGGGATTTAACCAAGGATTTCATGATAAAAACGCGTAAAGGAACCATAAAACTCACCTCCGACGATAACCCGGTGATCTCCCAGAAATTTCTCGCCCAAATCGCCCAATTTGCCTCCAAGAACCGAGCCCCAAATGTTTTGCAACTTATGAAATTTTAACTCTTCTGTTATTTTTAACACGGGCGCGATTTCCGCTTCTTCGGACCAAAATCCGCCTCTGCGAGGCCGCCTCTGCGACCAAATGGTCGCTTCTGCGAAAACACTCCTAGCCGCCCAGCTCCGCTTCTGCGGCCCAGGTCTCGCTCCTGCGAGACCGCTCCTGCGAATCCCCTTCCGCTCCTACGAGCCTTACCGCTTCTGCGCATCAGAGTCCGCTCCTGCGGACTCGCTTAGTCGACAAGTCTTCCGCTTCTGCGGATCCTCCCATAACGAGCTCAAACTGCGGTTTTTCCTTTCGCACCTGCGGTGCCGCTTTTGCGGACCAGGATCCGCCTCGGCGAACCCCAGCGCTTCTGCGCTCATTTTCCGCTCCTGCGGGCTCGCTCCTGCGCCCCCATTTCCGCAGGAGCGAAAACAACAGAACCAGAACTCTTCAAACCTGCAATTTCCATGTTTTTCTCCCGATTAACCATCCGAAAACACCCCGAGGCCCCCGGGACCTCATCCAAACACACCAACACATCTTAATACCTTATTCAAACTTGCTCCAATCCTCAAAACATGTCTAATAACATCAAAACCCATAGTTCACATCGAATTCAAGCCTAAATTCCTTAAAACATTCCGAATTATAAAATCAATCAAAAACCCGACTAAACGACTTCCGAATGACCTGAAATTTTGCAGGCACATCCAAAATCACCTAATAGAGTTACTGCAACTATCGAAATTCCATTCCGACTCCCGGATCAAAATCTCACCTATCGATCGGATTTCGCCAAAATGCAACCTTAGCCGATTCAAGCCTATATCTACAACGGGCCTCCAAATTCAATTCCGATCGCTCCCCTAAGTCACAATTCACCTCCCAGAACTAACTGAATCATCAGAATTCGATTCCGAGCTCTCTAACTAAATAGTCAACTCCGGGTTGACTTTCCTTATTCAAGTTTCCTTCAAAAAGGCTATATGCCTCATTTTCAATTCAACTCACTCCTAACTTCCCCGATAGACTCTAACACTGATATAAAAGCATGAATTATGTAATTACAACATAACAGGGTGGTAATTCCCATGACGACGGGCCGGGTCGTCACAATATATCACCATATGGCTAGCATATCCACACTCAAAGCAACCCCTCTACTGACGTGATTGTGGGAACTGTGCGATATGGGTACTCTGAGACCTATGAACACCTGAATCACTATGTGAAGCCTAAATCGCAAATTGAACTGGCTGACCCACGAAACCCCCACCATGTCGCACCCTGCCTCCAGAATAAGGGCCATAAGATCTCTCCATTCTACGAGGCCTCGTCGCCTCCCTGTACTCCCTGTTTCCTGATCTCGCCTGTCCTCTCACTCCTGGTCCCATATGCCCTCTAATCAACGAGCGATCCCTACCACCTGCTGGATCAAAACATCTGACTCCAACTCTCGAGTCCTCCTGAACCAAATATCATAGTAGAGCCCCTCAATGAATCCACGAACTCGCTCTCTAACTGTAGTGACCAAGGCAGGTTCATTTCTGGCTAAATTGCTGAACCTGACAACATAATCTATTACTGACACGGTACGCTGATGCGGCTACTCAAACTCCGCGTGCTATGTATCTCGAAGTGACTAAGGTACAAACTCTCTCAAAAAATCTTCAGAAATTGAAACCATGTAAGTGAAACTGCATCGATCGGCTACCCAATTCATACGTTCGCCACCACAGATAAGCCGCTTCGTTAACCTAGAACATAGTAAAATCAACCCCACTCATCTCAGCAATACTGATAATGTGATAATGTGATGACACTACTCTATGAAACCCATTGTTCTCTCTTAAGCTAACCCGCTAAATGTAGGAGGGTCATATTTCTTGAGCCTTGCAAATCTAAGTTGTTCTCCCTTTGATGTTGCTGCCCTGACAATGGGCTATTTTGGAACAACGAATTGTGCCGCCATTACACTCGGGACCTAACTAATGAAAACTCGCTACTCTGAGTGTGGTCTAGTTTCGGCACATACTCCTCGTCGGCCTATGCCTCTACCTCTAGCAACACCTGCTCCGGGAGCAGCGCCATCGATAACTACAGCTCATGTTCTCACGATCGATGTCAGAATGGAATGATAAAAGTTCAAACTCTAGGATCAATAAGCTCGCACGATAGGAATGAAAGAAGTGAGATTGTCTTAATAATTCCATAGCCACTCGAAGATAAGTACAAATGCCTCCATACCGATCTGCAAGACTCTACTAAACTCTCTTATGACTCCTAGCACCTATGAACCTAGAGCTTTGATATCAACTTATCACCATCGAATTTTTCCTCCATTGGGTTTCTTGATGGAACCAAGTCTTAATGACTAGGTAATCTTACTAAATGCGGAATAACAACAATAACTAATAACAACTAGAATTCTTCCGAGATGAATCCTTTATACAATGAACAACTTCCCAAAATCCGACAGTACAAGTCATAAGCTCTACATAGTGTCGCTACAACTTCTAAACACGACCGTATCGAAATAAGTACAAAAATGTGAAAATAAAATAGGAAGGTGACTCTGAAGCCTACGAATGCAACAACAGAACTACCTTGAGTCTCCTCGGCAAGAATTAGCACAAGTACTAGGGAACAATACCTGAATCTGCACAATAAAATATGTAGTTGTGTAGTATGAGCACAACACAACTGTATCCAGTAAGTATCAAGAGTAACCTCGATGGAGTAGTGACGAGGAATAATAAATACACCCACTAATCAATAGGTTGAACAAGTATATGTATAGAAAAGAATCGAACATGATATCTATATAAAGGCTAAGCAATATCTCAAACAATACAAAAACTATAATAAGGAAAGAAAACAACAAGTAATAGTGGGAAATCATAATAAAGCTCATAAAATTTAACAAAAAATACAACCCAAACTCGAAATCATAAATAAGTAAGGGCAAGTCATAACTCAGCAACTACGATTGCCTTCACCTTGAGTGTGAACCAACAAGCATCAATCAATAATCAAATTCTTCTCAAGTGATAAAAAATGGTTTGAAATATACTTCCTTCAAATAAGTGTTCTTTCCAAAGGAGTTTCTTTCAAATATAATGCTTTCCAAAAAAAAGATAATCCTCCAAATATAAGTCACCTTGTGACACCTTATCTCATAATCATACAATACGGGCCTCAATACCAGAACCCTAACACTTGGCATCCTGTATCCTCATTATACCTCATAATCATACAGAGATATCACGTGCCCAAAGAGTTATCCTCACATGGAAGGAAAATAAACAAGGGGTGCGTCTATACTCAGAAATCTGAAAGAGCCTCCTACCCGATAAGGGTGATTATCCACGTGTATTCCTAAAATAGTTCGCACCAACAAGTAAATATAAGGAATGGAATGGAAAACACCTATAATGTTTACACAGAGATAGGATCAATAAAAACATCGGTTGAGAACACAATAATTTTAACAGGGGTTCTTCGAAAATATCGTCCCGTAGTTCCAAATGTAAATATGTGTGCTAAGGATCTCTTGATATCCCGATGATCTCTTGTTATCCTCAATATATATACTAGGGATATCTTGGTATCCCGAGGATGTCTTGGTATCCTTAATATATGTGCTGGGGATCTCTTGGTATCCCGAGGGTCTTTGGTATCCTCAATATATATGCTGGGGATCTCTTGGCATCTTGCACTACAGCCAAAAATCAATATATGTGCAGGGAATCTCCTAGGTGCAGTCCCGTAGTTCTAAAATAAATATGGAACGCAACCAGCATAAACAACAGTTGCAGCACAACAGAAAGCTCGCACATCACTACAATACATATAACCACAACATGACAATAATATAAAGTAAGACAAGTAAATCAACTCAAGGACTATAAATCACAAGGAAACGGTAGAACCAACTCACAAAGAATAACCGTAGAAAAGAAATACTGGTAAAAGAGGAACAATTCAACCACTGAAAAACTAACATGTAGCAACGATCCCACAATATACAAGTCAATAACAAGAAAATCAACACGAGTCAAGTAGTCCCAAATAAAGGCAAGTCAACAAGATATAATTTATCTAAACTCCTTTTGAGGTTGGGCAAATTTTGAGGATATTCTAAAATTCAATTAAGGGAAGATGATCTTAGCTTTACTCTAGAATAAAGAATTTTAGAAGGGGTAATGAAATTCTCAAATAAGATAAGCAACTATGAAAATATAGCATGATAATAGGTGAGGAGAAATTCTTCAGTCAGATCAATTAGAATTAAATTAGGCAATAAGAGTGAATCATGCAACAATTAATTTCAATTAAGCATGTAGAGGTGAAACAAATAAATAGGAAACTCAGTCATGTCAAGAACACATTACTACACGGTAAATATAAAGATCTAAGAACCCTAAAAGGCCAAGTTTTCCACAAATAAGTCCAAGCACGCTTTTATCACTTCGCGTACACGAACTAAAATCAACATAGATGACTCAAATCCTAAGGAAAGTCCCTCACTCAAAGTTAGGCAAGATACTTACCTTAAAGACGACACACCAATACTAAAAAATGCACTTTTTCGGACAACTTAAATCTAACCAAATTAACTTCAAAGCACAAATAAAACACAAAAAACTATTCCGGATCCTAAAGTTTCAATCTTTAATAAAATCTAAAAATTGGTCCAAAATTCAACCCCCGGGCCCACACCTCGGAACCGATAAATTTTACAAAATCCGAATACCCATTTCAATATGAGTTCAACCACACAAAAATTACCAAATTCCGATAGCATTTCATCCCTCAAATCATGAAATTTTGTTTTGAAAATTTTCTTCAAAAACCATCATTTTTCCTAACTAAAAATATGATTTAGATGATAAAAACAAAGACTAATTCATGTAATATATTAAAGTCTCAGTAAAACACACTTACCCAATCGTATTATCCGACGAACCTACCAAAAATCGCTCAAAACCGAGGTCTACAAGTCAAAATATGATAAAAATGGTGAAACCCTTGATTTTGGAATATTCTGTCCGCCTAGGCATTTGTGCACCGTGAACGCGAAGGAAAGACCGCGTTCGCGAAGAAGAAAAGGTAAGGCTTCTCAGGTCGCTCATCGCGAACGCGATGATGATCTTTTATTTTTTAATTCAAATATAATGCTTATAATATTTATATAATTTTTAATATTGCATATTGTCGAAATGGAGTACACGTACAACGCGCGTATCATGAGACTAGTATTATAATAATGTAAGGGCATATTATAGGTATTAGGTCCGCAATATTTTATTTGATCGGATTTAATCCTCAACTGTATAAAAATTAACGCAAAGGTGGAAATATGACATTTTTTACCCTGATATTTTCGACTTTTAAAACTAGTAGTAATATAATTATTTTGTTACACATATAAGCTTGTTTCAGATGAGTAAATAAAGTAAAGGTTATCTTATGCTAACATAAAATTAAATGTCGCTAATTTTCGTACACAAAATTATGCGGGAGAGATAAAAAAAAATACTTACCTGCATCGTGCACTTATACATAAATGCCAAGCTTAGTTAATAAAACTCTAAAGCAATACTTTTTTTTAAAAAAAAAAACTAACACTATATGTTATGATCTACTGTTTAATTTATGGTTTATCATTTAACCAATATTTTGTTTTCTATTTCTCTTTCTTTAATCATGAGTTTATACTCGGGTCGCACACTCAACAATCTCCATCTCAAACATCACGACCCAACGGTCAATTTTTGAGATTTAGTGTGTGCCATCCAAATCGTTAGAGTACATTTATGGCAATCAAAGCCCACAACTAGCTTTTTCTTTATGTATGCATCTCCAAGCTTGTAAAGGTAAGCAAATCGAGTTCCACACCAGCACTCCTTGTCATGCTCATCCTGCAAACCCAGGGATGAATGCACATTTATCAAAGTGGTGTTATGCGACATCACTTCATCAAATTATTTTACTAAATATATGTATTAATACGGTGAGAAAGCAAATAAGTAAGAAAAAATGACACCACTTGACGTAATTCTCTCTTGGCGCATTGATTATGTGCTTGATTTTGCTCTAAGAGGTTAGTTTGAACTTCAACTAGCACCTCTTAATTTTTAAATATTTGAGAAAATCTATGTGGTTAAAAATTATGATGAAGTAGAACTAATTCAGGACCTTTTCTAATTTAAAACTCAACAAAACATAGACTAAATCTTTTTCTTGTATAGAAGTATAATAACTAAAGTTACTATTTTCGTTCTTCTATAAATTTTGCATATCGCTTACAATAATTTCTACATATGCCCCTGGCCAAACTTGGGCTATGATATTATTTTTTGGGTTAAACTAACCCAAAAATACTCTTAACATGATGTGATATTATCCTATTTGGGTGAAGCTCGCACGATTTTTCTTAAAAGGCATCACAAATCCTAATACCCTATATGTAAGCTCCCTTTTTAAAATTTGTTCGCGCACTTAAAAAATGTTAGGCGAAAACCTATAATAGTTAATGTTTGACCATAAAATATAGATCTTTGGTTAAATCAATTAAATATATATAATGAGAAATTAAACCTAGTTATTAATAATAATTTCAGATCTACAACTGATTAATGCGAATGATGTAGAATAACGTTAAAAAAAGATTAAATGCAATATGCATTTAATGTATTAAGACCTTTAATGAGTAGGAATTGTTAAGCAATAAACAACAATAAATGGCAACAGAGTAATTCAGGAGAAGGTTTAACCCAATATTGAATGAGGTAGATGATTCCTCTTTCTGACAATGATAAATGATAGACAAATACTAGAATATTGGGATCCTTATCGGATCTGATGGAAAAGATATGGAATAAGACCATCGAATCTCTTAGAAAGGTAATGTTTGTATTCTATCTATAGAGAAAGTCTGCTTTTCAAATAGTATTCTTATCCGAGAATATTATATGCTTATCACCCGATCTCTCTGTCTATTTATAAGGGACATACCCCCTGACCGAAAAAGTACAAATACAGAGAATACTCAACGAAATATTCCCTTACAAATCATGTTACTAAAATAACTGTTACTGCTCCTTCTAACACTTAACCTTGGCCATGATCGACTGCTCGACGGTGAGTCCTATTGATTACTAGTCGACCTCGACCAAATTACTTTCAGTAATACCACTTTGTGTCGAATATCTATAGGAAGAGACAACCTCAATAAGTGGACTTCGCTAGTTGTGAGAGATTCAGGTGAGCAGGTCGAGCAGTAACTCCCTTAGCGAGATGGTAACATGGCTCTTCATGAGCCATAACTGTTACATCTCGTGTTTTTGTACATTAAATTTTGTCATAAGTTAATCGATGTAAATTTGGGGATGAGATTATCTTGAAGTTATAAGCGTTTATGCTATTTATAACAAGCGACAAATAAAGTATCGTGAAGGCAAAAGGGTAAACGAGTCAAAGAAAATAAGTTTCATGAAAGATTATCGATTTGGGATAAAATACGGTCCGAGCTATAATATCCGGTATTTATGAACTAGTGACATACAAGGTACTAAATGACCATGATAGTAAGATATATTTCACGACCCCAATCCGGTCGTGATGGTGCCTAGCACACTACTAGGCAAGCCCGACCATTTCCGACAACAACCCCATTTATTAAACAGAAGAAGATAAAAGCCATTTAAATCAAAGGTCAAAAATACCGATAACAATGCAGGAAAGATCCAACAAAATACCAATACAACTCAACAAGGACCCGGTGTCACGAATATGAGCCTCTAAAATACAGAGTAACATCCTACTACGAAGTCTATCTAAAAATTGAGAATGCAAAAATAAAAGATAGGGGTACAAGGGAGAATCATCGGTTGCGAACGCCCTGCAGCTACCTCAAATACTCCGAAATAAGAACTCTGGATCAACTGAATCTACTCAGCCTGAGACTGCCCTGGATCTGCACACAAAGTACAGGGAGTAAAGTTAGTATTCCGACCCAGTGAGTAATAAACATAACTAGAGTTTGAAAGTAAGAAAACGCAGAAAATGCACAAGGTACTCTATATCTAGCAGTTCATATCCAAAATAGTGGGAACAATATACAACAAGTAATACAGTTAAGAAATAATGCATGAAAGAATGCAACACATATAACAGTACTCTTTAGTACTCGCTGCGGCGTGCAGCCCGTTCCACTTATTTAACGTCGACGACGCTTACTGGGGGTGTGTACAGACTCCGTAGGGGCTGCTACAGCCAAATCACAAAATCTGCCATATTGTGGCATCAAACAGGCTCACGGCCTCAATATCAATATATCATCGCTGTGACATGCAGCCCGATCCATAACAAGGAAATCATCCTCACAGTCGGGTCCTCGACCCATCTCAGTCAAATAAATGCATAGCCAATCGGGAATGACATATTATCGGTATCTCTGCCCTCTTATCCTTTTTATATTTAATATTCATGATTAAAATATAGTTCTTTTATTATTTCAATAGTAGAAAACATGACTAAGCGTATGTGATATGCACACAAGTGAGGTAAAACACATAAGATCCCCTAAGAACTCTACAGGTTGGCACAAGGCCCCAAATACGGCAACAAGTGATAAGGTATGTGTCTCAATCGCCCATATAGCAGAAATCACACTCGCGATAGACCAAGTCTCAATCCCCAACAGTAAACAACACCCGCACTAACCGTGGAATGCGTGTCACGCCTCAACATAGCGTTATGTTATGAAAGTTCGGGGTTTCAAACCCTCAGAGCAACAGTTACATCAATTACTCACCTCAAACCGGCTACCGAACTAGTCCGCCAAGCCTTTTCCTCTAGAATCAACCTCCTCGCGTGCCAAATCTGGCCAAAACCACAAGGAACACGTCATATTAAGCTAATGGGACATAACCCAATTGAAAGAACTTGAAAAACACTCAAAAACATAGAGTTGGCAAAACTCGAGCCCTGGGCCCACTTCTCGAAAAATTACGAAGTTCACATCACCAGATTCCTCGTCTTGCCACGAGTCACTACATATCAAATTCATCAAAATTGGAGTTCAAATACTTCCTCAAATCCCATTTTCTCTTTTAAAAACCCAAGCCCTGGTTCTTCAATTATTCACCCATTTCCCCAAGAATTAAAGGTAGATTCTTCAATAAAATAGCGTTTCTAGGTCACAAGACTTCCCTCCAATCAATTCCCGTCAGAACTCTCTTCAATTTCTACCCAAAAGCTCTTGAGGTTGTTCAACAATAGAGGAAATATGAAATGGTTGCGGATGAAATATTTTATAAAACCCTTCTTCCAGCTGACAATTTCTTCTACGCGATCGCATACCTGGCACTGCGATCGCATATCACCAAAAATCTTGCCTCCAATTTAACCTTATGTGATCGTATAAGGGACACTGCGATCGCACTGAACAAAAGACCTAGGCTTCAAAAATCCTTTTCTGCAAACGCATAATGCCCAATGCGATCGCATAGCTCTACCTGATGACCCCTGCGATCACAACCCCACATTGCAAACGCATAGAACAAAAATTGCTACCTCAGAAATTCTTCTATGCTATCGTGTCCCCGCTATTGCGATTTCATAGCACAAATTTCCTCTGCTATAACTGCTGCATTTTCTTCAACTTTCCAAGTCCAAAAATCCTTCCGTTGATCACCCGGAATCACCCCGAGGCCCCCCGAGACCTCAACCAAAAATACCAACATACCTCAAAATATCATACAAACTTACTCAAATCATCAAAATACATTAAACAACACTAAATCATTAATTCACTACGGATTCAAGCCTAAGTTTATCAAATTCTTCCAAAATTCTCATTCGATCAAAACTCGACCAAACGACGTCCGAATGACCTGAACTTTTGCACACATATCCAAAATTACCTAACGAAGCTACATCAACTCTTAGAATTCCATTCCGATCCTCGGATCAAAATCTCACCTATCAATCGGAATTCGCCAAAATTCAAACCTCGTCAATTCAAGCCTAATTCTATACCTGATCTCTAAACTTAATTCCGATCGCACTCCTAAGTCACAAATCATCCCCCGAAGCTAACTGAATCACTGAAATTCACATCCGAGCCCTCTAACTATATAGTCAACTTCTGGTTGACTTTTCCAAAACAAACTTCCTTCTAAGAGGCTAAGTGCCTCCCTTCCAACTAAAACCAACTCAATTCTACCCGATCAACTCAAATATTGATATTGAAACAAAAAGCATCACAATATGGGAGAAGCGGGATGATAACTCACATGATGACGGGCCAGATTGGCACAGTATATAAGATATGTTAAAGGTGAGTAATATTTTAAGTAAGTTGAGATAATTCTTAATTATGTGAACAATTCTTAATTATATAACCAGAACTAATTCTTAAGTCATTAGGAAAGGTGGAAAAGTTAAGGAATGTGGTTAAGCCACCACATAAGTGGGCCCCACATCCATATATAAAATATCTCCAACTTAAGAATCATGGTAGCAACGTAAGTCATCATCTTAAGAACCATGAAAAGCAACGTAAGTCATCATCTTAAGAATCATGAACGCAACACATAAGTCACATGAGCCACTCTAATATGTATTTGCATATATCACATGAGCAACATAAGATCTTTAATAATTCAAAGCAACGTGAGATTTTGCACAGGAGTACGATGTAATTTTTTTCGAGAATATTATACGGATTTTTTCCTGCTTCGATCTTGTCATCACATATTTTATCACAATTAATGTGTGTTAGATAGATTTTCAAAAGAATCAACTTAAGTATATTAAGACTATCCCTTCTTTCCTTTTGGCATGAACTATACGACACGCACAAAACGATAAAATGCACGACTTCCATAAATGACTCTATTCATAGTAATGATAGATACTTATATTCTTAATTCCTCATGTGTCCCATTATTCTATCATCTATTCATGGATCTAAAAAATACGTAAGTTGATAAATTTTATTTCATGATATTAATCAGAGATATAATGGTCTTATGACATTCCGAGAGATTTTATTGACATACTTCTCATGTATTGTATTCCTTTATACATGTACATTATCCCATGACCATATGGAGTTATAAAAGCATATGTATACATGTTCAGCCGGTATATGTTGATGATTTTGCCCACAAGGGCCGAGATGATATGATCGGATGTCCTTAGAGGCTTGATGATATTTTATACACCTATAACTATGCATGACACGGAATTTATACGCATGTGCATGACATTATAGATGTTTCAAGATTTACAAAGTAATTTCGACTTACATGCGGAATTCTTTATTCCATGTTTCATCTATGTCTTTTATGTACTTTTTTATGCCTTACATACTCATCACATTATTCGTACTGATGCCCTATTTACCCAGACCTGCGTTTTATGCTTGCATGTGCAGGTACGCAAGCTGACAGCCCACCTTCTTAGGATCCTTGATCAGCTGTAGTTGGCATGCTCCACTTGATCCAGAACTGCTTTTGATTTTAGTATAATATCCTTGTATACATATATGGGGATGACATGGTCATTTTCCATCCTTGTACAATTGTATTTTCTATTAGAGGTCTGTTGACAATATGTATAGTTGGATAGTATGTGTTTTTGCTGGCTTCCAGTTTTGGATATGTAGTTATCTTTATCAGCCTTGTCGGCTCGCCCTATGTATTCTGCACCTCTATGTACATATGCATTTTGGGCAAGTTTCCCTCTTATATGTTATTCTCATGATTCAGCAGATTTTTTTTCATGTTTATATCTTATCCGCATGCTCAGGGGTGTTCGATAGGTAGAACTCGTGTACTCATCGTGGCCCATCAGTTTGGGTCGTGACAAAAGTGGTATTAGAGAAGTTCTGTCCTAGGGTTGTCTACAGACTGTGTCTAGTAAAGTCTTATTTATGGGTGTGTTGTGCACCAAACTTATAGATAGAAGGCTCCAAGACATATAAAATATTATCCTATCTTCTTATCTTAAATCGTGTGATATAATTATTCATGTTCCTAACGGTATGGTACGTTTTCAGCAATGCCTCCGAAGACTATAGCCACCCAGAAGGGAAAGTCCATGGCTGGTGATACTAATAGTCGAGCGCCACGAGTTGCCAGGGCTCATGGAGAGTTTCATAATGAGATTTCATCTTAGACTTCACATACCATGTGCACTCCAGAAGAGCTCAGAAGGGGCACCAATCCAGTGTATAGCGTTGTACATTCAGCCCCTCATCCAGATGTACTGGATTAGATGAGAGATGATATTCAGCTATTAACTCGATTAGTAGCCCCACATGCTCGGTGTTAGGAACTAGATATTGGTCATGCAGATAGGTCTGTCGCTGTGAGGGTTCGTGAGTTTATTAATTTGGACCCTCCGGTATTCACTAGGACAGATCCAAACAAAGACCCTCAAGTATTTATTGATAGAATGTAGAGGAATTTGAGGGTAACGAAGACCACTACGATTGAGTCAGATGAGCTAGCTTCCTGTAGACTTCAGGATGTCACAGTTAATTGGTACGAGTCTTGAAAGTTGTCTAGAGGTGAAGATGTCCCTATAGAAGTATGGCATGAGTTTGTAGAAGCTTTTCTTCATCAATATCTGCTACCAGAGATTAGACGGGCCATAGTTGTAAGTTTTTGACCCTTCGGCAGAGTAACATGAGTGTTCAGGAGTACAGTCTTCAGTTTGATTCGTTGACTCGGTATGCTCCCACTATTGTATCTAAGATGGAGGATCGGGTTTATCGGTTCATGATGGGGTTAGAGCCACACTTGCTTAACAATAGTATGTCGGTCTTAATTCAGGCAGCCATGGATATTTCTTGTATTCAAGCATACGCTCAAGTTGTAGAGGAACGTAAGCAAAAGTAGAAGTAGATGGCCGATCGTGAGCATGATAGGGCCCAAAATAAGAGAGTGAGGTATTTGACTTTTTTTAATGATTTTCAAGGTGTTAAGAGACCACAATACCTGAGGTATCCAGCCCAGCCTTCGGCTAGTGGGCTCTCTTAGTTTGGCAGTAAGATATTTGATCGTTCCACATATTTAGGTCCTGGTTAGAATTCTAGGGCCTCAGGTTCTCAGTATAGGGGTGAGTCAAGTCAGATGAAGCCGCTCTTGGCACGATGTGCTCAGTATGATAAGTAACATGTCAAGCAGTACCGTATGGGGTGGGTGTTTATTATACTTGTGGTTATCTAGGCCACATTATGAGAGATTATCCGATGAGAGGTAATGCAAGCATAGCTCAGCCAGTGGGATCTGTAACTGGTTTTTCATCATCAATACCCCCTCCCAGGCAAGGCTTACAAGCACCCATAAGTCTTGGTAGAGGCAGAGGCAGAGAATCTAGCTCGAGCGGTCCCCAGAATCATATTTATGTGTTGGCAGGACGACAGGATCATGAGTCAACGCCTGATATTGTTACAACTATATTATCCGTATCCTCATGTGATGTATATGCACTTATTGACCCAGGTTCCACCTTATCATATGTTACTCTGTTGGTTGCTAGTAAGTTTAGAATAAAACCTAAATTGGTTAAACCTTTTGAGGTGTCTCCACCTGTTGGGGACTCAATGATAACTAAGCGAGTATATAGAGGTTGTACAATAGTAGTTCATAGTCAATCTACCATAGTGGACCTGATCGAGTTAAATATGGTAGAATTTGTTATTATAATAGGTATGGATTGGTTTGCTTCTTGTCATGCCAACGTTGATTGTAGATCGAATATGGTCCGATTCCAATTTCTAGGGGAGCCTGTTTTGGAATGAAGGGTAGTACGGCATCACTGAGAGGTAAATTTATTTCCTATCTCAAGGCAAGAAAGATGATAAGAAAGGGATATAGTATCACTTAGTTCGGGTTCGGGATGTAAAAGTAGAGTCACCAACTATTCAGTCCATCCATATGGATAATGAGTGTCCTAATGTTATTCCTGAAGAGCTTTCGGGTCTTCCGCTAGAGCGAGAAATTAAGTTTGCTATTGACCTACTACTAGATACTCATCCATTATCTATTCATCCCCATAGAATGGCCACCACAGAGCTAAAAGAGTTGAAGGAACATCTAAAGTACTTTCTTGAAAAAAACTTTATCTAACCTAGTACATCATTGTGGGGAGCACATGTGTTTACCGTGAAAATGGTAACAACAATTGAATTTGTAAATGAGATTCTAAAAATACATTATCTATTCCTAAGTTAGTTTACTAGGGCAGTAGGTGATGAAAATGCGAAGTAAAATAATGAAAAGCGAGTTAAGCAAGGAAGTAATCTAACCAATGAGGGGTTGTTGACCAGATGCAAAATCGGCTTGTGGATACCTCGAGGCCAGGATTCGAGCCTATCTCGAGCATTCAAGGGCGATCGAGAGAGGGATAACATGCAAAAATATAGCTAAGAAAGGCTTTATATTATCAATATTAAGCAAAGTAACGAAGAACAAAAGAGAAAACAATAAAGTACTAAAGCGACCTCGGGATAATGAAGATAGATAGTTTAGAAGAAAGAGAGAGAGAGAGAGATTATTGCATTTTTGGAGAAGTAGAGCAACATCAGTCCCTTACAAGGTAGGGTGAGTCTCCCTTATATAGGCAAAGGGACTCAGTATAGTACAAGGCGCGTTAAAGATAAAGATACGAGGATGAGATGGCTAGACAAGACGCCATAACCTATAGATTCTGGATATCTCCTTGGGTGTTTCTCGTCTTTGTGACTTCTGCTAAGTCGCGGACAGATCCTTTAACCCTTGAGCCATTGCACAGTCGTGGATGATACTCGAGATAAGGAGCCCGATCACGATCCTATGGCCTTGATATGTTGTTAGGACGCTCCGAGCATACCTTAATGGCGGGAAATGGATTCCCTTAATTCTACCGCACACAGATACTCTCCGTGTTTCCTAGATTGAAGTGACAGGAAATGATATTAAATTGTTGTCACACCTCCTTTTGGCGCACCCGCGAGAGCGCGAAGGAGTTTTTCCAGTTAAAGGACAATCGAGACGGGATTAATTTATTTAATTCAGAGTCGCCACTTGGGAAAATAATGGTGTCCCGAGTCACCGGTTTAATCCCGACCCGAGGAAATTTATGACTCTGTAATACAGTCTGCGAAACTAGAAACCTGGATAAGGAATTCTGTTAACCCGGGAGAAGGTGTTAGGCACTCCCGGATTCCGTGGTTTTAGCACGGTCGCTCAATTGCAATTTTTGTTTCTATCTGATTCTTTTATATATTTTAACTATGTGCTTTTAATGATCCGCTTTTATTTTAGAAGAATTGCGACGTCACGAAAAGACATTTCGAGTCACACCGCAACCAGTACGCCTGTGATTTTAATGTATTTCAGTTTCGCCGAGAGTAAGATTTGGGTCACATAAATGCGCACCCGTGTTTAGGAAGGTAATTTACTTATAAATCATGCCTAAAGAGTCTGTCGTCTTTATTAACTTTTGGGAGAAGACCGTGAAATCCACTAAACGGCCCTTCCAAGTCTAAGGTTTTCACTGCAATTAATTTGAGGGCCCCGCAATTGGGTATTTAATGCGGCGAGGCTCATCTCATTTAACTAAGGTCGAACCTAAAGCAACTATATTTTTTACTAAACCGATTTCAACTTCTTGTAAGACTAATATTAGCAAGTGACTATAGTTTAGGCCTCTTAGAGATTATTTGACGATATGAGAGATTGAATGGGGCCCGTAATGCTATATTTGGATCATATGCATGAACAACTCTTAAATTTGAACCCACAATTGTTACATTAGTGTATGCACACTTGTATTACACTATTATTGATTGATCAACTCATGTACTGCATTAAACACGTTTTTTCTTTTTCGAGCATTTAAGATTTAACTAATCTCCAAATTTGAGTTTTCACCCGGGTTTGAATTTAGACGTGTGTTTCCAATAACAAAGCTCTACTAAATCTCTTGTCAGCTATTAGTGCTTCTTTTTGAATCTGAATTTAATTACAACCCAATACTATTAATGTAGTGTCAAATTTTTTGCTAATTCATTATATCTATACTAATTAGTCATTACAATTTTGTTAACACCTTTGATTACAAGCCTAACCAATTCGTCAAGCCTAAAACTCGATTATGCTTGCGCCACCGTTATTCAATTCGAGCATATTCAGTTGTTGTTAAACAAACAACACATAATCTCCTCTCGCTGTGAGCTCCCTAATGGTTTCATGTATTCAAAGTTCGAATATTTACACGAGTTCAAACTATCCTCATTATACAATTTTACAACTGATCCACTAAACAAATAACATACAGGTTTAGTCGTTCTTTACATAAAGCTAAACTAAAACAGAACTTCAGCAAAGCAGCTCAACAGTATTCACTTTGTTTCCATAAGCATGAGGTTTACAAAATGTGTACCTGGAAGTCACAATGAATGGGAATCAGTTGCAGCAGCAGAAGATACAACAACAACAATAGCAACAGGGTAGAATAGCAACCAAGCCAGCCAACAGCAAACAACCAACAGACCAGGAATAGCAAAACCAAACAAATACACCAAATAACCAGTGAAAATACTCAGCAACCAATGACCCAGAAACAATCAGGTGCTACCACATTCAGTGAACCAGCTACAACACTCAGCAACAAACGAGCCAACAGTGACCAGCAACAAACAGCAGTGTGCAACCGCAGCAACAGCAGTGTGCAACAGCCGGCAGCAGTAAGAAAAAAAACTATCTTGTGTCTCTTTCTAGTGTTTTCGTTTTTAGAGTCTCTCCAATGTCTATTCCACTGTTTTCTCTCAGGTTTTCTGTAGGTATTTCCCCTATTTATATCAATTAAGATCTCTTTTTACAACTCATAACAGCACTAAGACCCATTTAATTAAGCTATTTTCCCATCAACTCCACTACCATATGTTTTGTTTCCCATTACCATTTGTCCCACTCTATTAATTAATTCCTAGCATGGGTAACATATTTAATTACTTCTTTTAACATCTTCCAAAGCCACTATGTCTTGTTCCTCACTAAGTATTAAACAATACCCTATTTTAATATTATTGGTGCTTAGTGGATAAAATACTTTAACATAAATAATTCTTTAAGTTTTCAATTTTCATATTACCCCTAAAATTACTGAAATTACTATTCTTCCCCAAACTTTCATTTGTAACAACACTAACAACTGACCAAAATTAATTCCTAATTTAAACACCAAATCACTATAGCTATAACCAAACTCCTAATAAAATTGAACCAATACATTCCATGAACTCAAATTGAATCATACAGCATCAGATCAAAATGAATAAGATAACCATATTCGAAACCAATCCCGGTTAACTTAGACACGAATGAATGAGCAGGAATTCCATAGTATGATGAATCAACAAGTTGAAACAGTATGAATCACAACTAACCGAATCGAAATGTAAACTGAATTCATATGAGGAACAACCAAGCAAAGCAAAACAAACAATACCCCAAGTGAAACCATTCGAATCAAACCGACCCAAACCATTACAGGTATACCCAAAACATAATCATTGATTAATATCAACTCTAGCAATTTAATTATCTAGTTTTCCAATTATCAAATACACACAAATGGGCGAACATCCTGCCTATCACCACAAAAATCAAGCCAAGAGCGAAGCAAACTTTAAATGACTTTATACGAAATCAACAACATCGAACCAAAATCTCAGACGAAGGCTTTACCTTTGACGTAAACAAAATGTGGTCTAGCGATCGTTTTAAACAAACGACGAGCAGTGAATAGACTGAAGACGACGACGGACGATGATGTTCCGAGTCATCGGAATCAGAAATTTCTTCGACTGGTTTAGCTATAGTTTCAGATAATTGTTGACGGGCTTTTGATATTTTAAAATCAATAGACGTCGTGCCACGACGGCTGTGCTCATCGGCGACGGAGTCGGAATAAGAAGAGAAGTCCCATGGAGATTGTGTCTTCTTCTTGGGTTTGTTGTCGGCGTCTTCGTTATCCTCTGCTTCTTCTTGTTCATCGTCATTCTCTTCGTTCTCCACTTCCTCGTCACTAGGTTGTTCGAACCTGCTGGATGACTGCTGGTTCGTGCCATTGGAATACGGTACTAGGATGACTGCTGGTTCGTGCTATTGTGAGGGTTTTAGAATTTGTTTTGAGTTGCAGGGTTTTACTACAGGTGGTCGGCGGCGTGATGGTTGTGAGACGAAAGGTAAGGGTGGTTGTCGACGGGTCAATGGTCTGAAGACGAAGATACAGGGGGGGAGGTGGTCTAATTCGCCGGTAATGGTGCTGGTCGTTGGGTTCACGGAGGGTGAAGACTGTTGGAGTGGCTGGCGGCTATGGAGGAGAAGAGGAGGAGGGGGGTCTCTAATTTAGGGTTTGGGAATGAAGAATGAAAATGAGAGGGTGGGTCGTTTGGGTTATGAGTCGGCCGGGTCGGGTTGGGCGTGGGTATGGGTTGGTTTTGGGGTATTTTGCTTGGGCTTAGTCTTATTTAATGAAAGATGGCCCAAATGTGGTTTGTTCTTCTATTTTTTTTTTATTTTCTTTTATTTCCTTGAACCAAAACTAAAATTCTAAAAATTCTAAATTACTTATAGAAATAAATCAACTTATAAACGGTACGAGTTAAATCGTTATAACAATTAACACAAAATTAAATAACAATTAGGGCTAAAACCACACAACTAGACTTTAGACATTAAACACATATTTTTTTGTTATTTTTCCATTTTCGTCAAATAAACTTAATTATTCTAAATTACAAACATGAATTTCATATGCAGAATGCAAATATTTTTGTATTTTATATTAATTTAATAAATAGACGCGCATACACAAAAAATGCAAATGTAAGATAAAAATAACACAAAAATCACAAAAATCATGCCCGACATGAAACTATTTTATTTTGAATTTTCTGGGAGTACTTCTCAGGTAAGGCAAAAATCACGTGCTCACAGCTGCCCCTCTTTGCGCGGAAACATGAAGAGTTTTCGTGCAAAGATAAGTGAGCGGATACGAGCGATTTTTGCCTATTCAAGCACTCCGTGTGAAGCAATTTGAAAAGATCTTGACCGAGCCTTTGCTTCGGGTGGCTTCCTACATATCCTGGGCTAAACAGGAATCAGGTCAATGTAGTTCGAGAAGTTTTGGTAGTCGGGACTACCATGGACTGAGATTTTGCTGTTACTGTTGCTATCATTGCTTTCCACTGCTTAACTGATCTCCTTATTACACCGCGCTAAGCAAAAATAAGAAGCTAGACTAAGTTACAGTACTACAAGTTCCTATCTATCCTTTTTAACTTGATCTTGTCATGCTCCTCGCCATCCTGTCTGACTTGATGTTCCTTCTGATGCTTCTTCTCTTCTGACAATTGTTATTTCGGCATACCTTGATTGCCGAACTCCGACCATTGGTCCCTTCCTTGTGATCTTCGAACTATTCTCCTTCGAAGTCTGAATCTATCTTTCTGATCCTTGTTGCCTTCCTTCCGATTACGAACTTGGATTCATGCCGGGGATTTCTATTACATTCAACCGCTTTCCTCAACTAAATTAAAAATAAATCGCCATTCCATTCTTCAGGCGGGCTCCTTGACTTCAACTACAACTTCAAAACTAAATCGCCACTCCATTCTCCAGGCGGGCTCCCTGACTTCAACTACTACTTCAAAATAAAATCGCCACTCCATTCTCCGGGCGGGCTCCCTGACTTCAACTACCACTTCAAAATAAAATCGCCACTCCATTCTCCAGGAGGCTCCCTGACTTCAACTACAACTTCAAAATTAAATCGCCACTCCATTCTCCAGGCGGGCTTCCTGACTTCGACTACATCTTCTAAATAAATCGCCACTCCATTCTCCAGGCGGGCTCCCTGACTTCGACTACATCTTCTAAATAAATCGCCACTCCATTCTCCAGGCGGGCTCCCTGGCTTCAATTACAACTTCAAAATAAATCGCCATTCTGATCGCCTTCCTTTGTGTTCTGTACTACTTTCTTCTTCCTGCCTCGTCTCTTGAACCATCATTTCTCCTAAATTACCTTGTTTTGGAACTGCTTTCCTTCTGGGTCGTGTTGCTTTTCCTCCTGACTGCTGGGGATATCTTTAGAACTGTTTACTTGCCTGCTGAGGATAATGCTGCTGGGAAAATTTTCCTTTATTCCCTATTTTCCTTTGACTCATGCGCTTGAATTTGCGCTGGGAACTCTTGTTGTAACTTTCTGCTTTATGGTGGGTTACTGGTTTCAAGACTTGCAATGTAAAGACTGAAGACTTGCCTTTTGTTATACAGGTAGGCGCCCGCTTTTAGTAGCAACTTTTGAATTAAAAATGCATTCTGGCAATAATTTATGAAATATGCAAAGGACAATGTAAAATAAAACAAACGTAAAATATCCTATTCGAGGGCGGATAGTCCCATCGTATTCTATTCGAGGGCGAATACTCCCATTGTATCCTATTCGATGGCGAATACTCCCATTGTATCCTATTCGAGGGCGAATACTCCCATTGTATCCTATTCGAGGGCGAATACTCCCATTGTATCCTATTTGAGGGCGGATACTCCCATCGTATTCTATTTGAGGGCGAATACTCCCATTGTATTCTATTCGAGGGCGAATACTCCCATCGTATTCTATTCGAGGGCGAATACTCCCATCGTATCCTATTTGAGGGCGGATACTCCCATCGTATTCTATTCGAGGGCGAATACTCCCACCGTATCCTATTCGACGGCGAATACTCCCATCGTATCCTATTTGAGGGCGGATACTCCCATTGTATCCTATTCGAGGGCGGATACTCCCATTGTATCCTATTCGAGGGCGAATACTCCCATGATATCAATGTATGTAAGTGAACAAACCTGAGACGTCCTGTTCGAAGGTGGACAAACCTATAACATCCTATTTGAAGGTGGACAAACCTGACACGTCATCTTGAATTACCTTCTCGTTTCTCCGAGAAAATTTTCAACAACGGCAGAAAATTTTCTGCCCCAGTATTGGTGTTCTTCCTTGTGGCATGACTTTCTGCTATCAATAGCATTTTCTTTCCCTGTTTCAACTCAAAGAAAATTTGTTAGTTCAAAACATTGTGAGCGGTTGTGCCGCTCCTGTGGGGTGGTTTTTCCTTTTCTCCTTTTCTCGCTCGGGGTTCCCAAAACTTGTCGGGGAATGATTTCATTTGCTTGGGATGATATTCCTGCTGGGGATGGGTTTTTCCATTTATCCCTTCCCTGTTCTGTGTTTCTCAACTTGCTGGGGGTTATTTTGTTGAAGATGGGATTTCCTTTCTTCCTCTACCACTCTGTGTTGTCCGACCACCTCGGAACTTGCTGAAGATAATACTGCTAGTGGATTTTCATTTCCTCCACATTGGTGTTTCACTTTTCTGAAGGCTGTTGGAGACGACACTGGTTCGAAGACCATTTCCCTTAAGGCTTGTCTTATCTTCCTTCTTCCCCAAGTACAACTTGACTTCCAGAAAATTTTCAAAGTGAAAAGAAAATTTTCTGCCCCAGTTTAATAATCTTCTTTGCACCATACTTCTCTGCCGTCCATGGCATTTCCTTGCCTTGCATAATAATTGGAAAGTTGGTGGCAAGTTTTGAAGTCAATTCTCACTTGTTCTGACTAGACAGACTTTGATGGGGAATTTTTGATAAAAATGGAAAAGATGAAAAGAAACAAAATAGAAAACAAAGGAAAAAAGAAAATGACTCTCTAGCAAGAAATATCTATAAAAACTTATCAAACGCGAATACCAACTCTACTGGTCATGACATGCACATATGGCCTATCCTCCGTCGTTAATTTCCTTTCACGATTTCTGTCTCGTGATTTCCATCCGATTATCACCTTTATTCGACTTGTAGTGCCCGAAGGGTTTTCACTTTCAAGCCTCTCTCATTTTGATTTTCTCTCAGCTTTCGTCGCCTTATGGTGCCTGTGAAGGTTTTCACCGGTAAGACTCTCTCATTTGTATCACTTTTAGTTGGGGATCGGGGTGTCACTGCTAAGACACTCTCGTGTTTCCTTTCTGCTGGGAATCAGAGTCTTTTCTGCTGAAAATCAGAGTGTTATATTCCGATAGGACTCTCTCACTCGCCTGACGTGGCATCTTTTGAAGACTGATCAGAAGGTCTTTCTGGACCGTAATATGGGATTTGGATAGGGCTAGAAAGAGAAGGTATTGAAGGCTCAAAACAAAATCAATTCTGAGTTCAAAATTTACAACCTTCGGACCTAAATTTATTTATAATCAACACAATTTTTCTTTGCCCCGGTTTTTACTTGGGGAATTTTTATTACTTTATTTACACTATGACCGAGTTGTGAAGCGCCTACGTATCCTCTTTAAGGAATCAGGTCAAACATAGTTCCCAATTCCTTGTTTTTCTAGTTTTTCCTTTTCATTTTTTTTTTTTTTTAAATCTCTTTTGTTGTTTTCTTTTCTTTTCTTTTTCTTTATCCCTTTCTTCTCTCGTCTTTCAAACTTGTGTTTCTAGTCTTTGCAACTAATTCCGAAGGAGGGGTATAAAAGAATTTAAATTAAGGCTCAAAGGGTTGACGATGGATAAAGTGTTTGGATAGCAGAACAAAATGCCTTCGTCATTCCAATCTTCAAAACATGCCAAGTACAAACAACATATTCACGACATCTTCTGGTTGTGCTAGGAGAGATAACCATATCGTCCATTCGCCTTTTCATCTGTCATTTTAAAGTATCACTGAATGACACTTTCATTTCAATATCACGAGCGAACCCCGTCTTAGCATGGCCATTTTGCCCTTAAGGCTTTCTTTGTATTTTACCCGCCCCAAATTTCACGTGACTCGGGTTCCAAATAATCTCAAATCATTATTTCTTTTTAAAATGCCATGACTATCTTCCAATTCCTTCATGATTCACTTTTAAGATTAGGCCACAATTATGCGTGCATGTCATGTCACTAAAATCGGCGTTCGAACAGATGACAAATCTAAATACAGAAGAACTAAACAGAAGACGACTGGGTAATAAAAGACCGAAAGTTCCATTAAACGGAGAAGTGGTTGAAACACAATCAAGCAAACCAAAATACAAAACTGAAACGAAACTTGAAGCGACTAAGCAAACTGCAATGACCAAAAATGGAAAGATAATAGGGTTTCACTTCAAAACAAGATCCGGGTCACAACCCCGAAAACAACTCGGACAAAAGAAATGACAACAAAACAAACCACCGAAGAATAGCTCAAGATCTTAAGGGTGAGCTGGCAATGGATTCTGATTAATGTTGGGTGCCTCCGGTGTCTGAACCTCGATCTTATTGGTGTCAATAAGATTTTGCACTGCATGTTTCAGTTTCCAACATTTCTCGGTATCATGTCCGGGAGCTCCTGAACAATACTCACAGCTTACCGAGCGATCCACATTTGGGGGTAGGGGATTTGGCACTCTTGTCTCAACAGGACTCAACAAACCTATCTGCTTCAATTTGTGGAACAGAGCAGTATAAGTTTCTCCCAACTCGGTGAATGTTCTTTGTGTCTTTTCCTTTCTGAAGGCATGATTCCCTCGGAAACCTGGTCCTGGAGGGTTATTGTAAGCCCTTGGTGGTGGATATATGTTTCGGGGAGGGTGATTAGGGTAATTTGGGTAGTAGGGTTTGGCTTGGTAGTGAGGTGAAGGACCTTTCGATCTGGACCAAGTACCCCCCTCTACTGTTGCAACTTCTTCTTTTCTCTTCTTCCCGAATGCAACCCCTGTGCCATTCCGAATAGCTTGAGTTGTTGCTTTCAACGCGGAATAGCTCAATATCTTATTGGACTTAAGTCCCTCTTCTATCATTCCGCCCATTTTGACCACCTCATTGAAAGATTTACCAACTGATGTCACCAGGTGACTAAAGTAGGTTGGCTCCAATGTCTGCAAGAAGTAGTCTACCATTTCGTTCTCTCTCATCGGGGGATCCACCCTTGCTGCCTGTTCCCTCCAGCGGAACCCAAATTCTCTGAAGCTTTCAGCGGGTTTCTTCTCTAGCTTGAGCAATGATAAGCGATCGGGGATTATTTCAAGATTATATTGAAACTGGCCGATGAATGCTTGGGCCAGGTCATCCCATGTAAACCATCTGCTGGGATCCTGTCTGGTGTACCATTCTAATGCAGACCCTCCCAAGCTCTGACCGAAGTAAGCTATCAGAATTTCATCTCGCCCTCCGGCTCCTCGCATTTTGCTACAAAAACCTCGAAGATGGGCTACCGGGTCACCATGCCCCTCGTATAGGTCAAACTTGGGCAATTTGAACCCAGCGGGCAACTGGACGTCCGGAAATGGGCACAGATCTTTGTAAGCAACGCTGACTTGGTTGCCTAAACCATGCATATTCCTGAAGGATTGCTCCAGGCTTTTGACTTTTCGGATAACTTCCTCATGCTCCAAACTTTTGAAGTGCTTTTCCGGTTCTGCCGGGTTATGTCACGACCCGGATTTTTCCCCAACATCGGGATCGTGATGGCGCCTACTCGTGGTAGCTAGGCAAGCCACTGTATTCATACTATCCCGTTTTTAACAAAATTTTAATTAAATAAATGCGGAATAACAAATCACACGGTGAAAATCATACTGAAATCCTCTACCCAAGACGTGGAGTCACCAACTCACAAACGACTATGGAATACTACACATAAAAGTCTGAAGGAAATATAACATAATTCTGTTTGTCTCGGAACAATGAGACTACGGCTATTAACATAAATAAAGAAAGAGACGCCGGGCCTGCGGACGTCTGCAAGCTACCTCGGTCTCAAATGTGATCAACTCCCACGCAATCTATTTACTGCTGCTGCTGCTCCCGATCGTAACCTGGACCTGTGCAAAAACGCACAGAAGTGTAGCATCAGCACAACCGACCCCATGTGCTGGTAAGTGCCTGGCCTATCCCGGCGAAGTAGTGACAAGCCTAGGACCAGACACCCACATAACCTGTGCAATTCAATATATATATATGTGTACCACAAAATAACAAGAAATAATCAAGTATTAACACAATAAGGAATATCTTAAAGAATTCAACAATTAACCACAGTTAATAATTTCACAAGGAAAAACAAAGTGTAATGTAAACACAAGTAATATCAAGTCAAGGAATAGCAAACAATTGCACGGCATCACCCTTCGTGCTTTTACTCTCATCCTTACCAAATAAACAAATAAAGTACACGGCATCACCCTTCGTGCTTTTACTCTCATCCTCACATCCATAGTACGGCATGATCCTTCGTACATGGTTCAATAACAGGGCACGGCATGATCCTTCGTGCATAATCAATAAATAAACATGGCACGGCATTAACCTTCGTGCATAAATAAATAAACATGGCACGGCATCACCCTTCGTGCATTATCACTCTTCCTCACCCAAATAACAATCACGGTTAAGGGCAGAGAAAGAAACAACAATTCATAAATCATCCCATCAAGGGCAATCAATAATTATCTTCACAACAAGTCCCAACAAGGGAGAACAATAACGATTCACCTGTAATATATCTCAAAATATCATTTTCCAATGACTCACGGTCATACTAGACGCCGGTGTATGGATGCTCGTCACCACAGCCCATACACCGCACTCGATCACATAACACATAACACATAATCCTATTCCCTCAAGCTAGGATAGAAGAAACACTTACCTCGAATGCTTATGAACAATTCACTCCGTGGAAATGTCTTTTCTTTCAATTTGGCTCCAATCCAACCGTATCTATACACAATTGATTTAATATCATCAATTCTACTCAACAAACTAATTCTTAATACCAAATACCACTTTTACAACATTCTGCCATGAATAGTAAATTTCAACCCCGGGCCCACATGGTCGGAATTCGGGGTTAGGACCAAAATCCGGTTACCCATCCCCCACGAGTTCATGTATATAATTTGTTTCAAAATCGGACCTCAATTCGAGGTCCAATTCCCCAATTTATGAAAAACCCTATTTTCTAACAAAAACAAGAATTTTACCATGAAAACATTTGATTTCTAATGAAAAACATGTTTAATGATGTTAGGAATTGAAAGAATTAAGTAAAAAGTGACTTACAATCGATTTGATGAAGAAGAAATCCTTGAAGAATCGCAAATGGGTGTTTTAGTTTTGTAAAAATGTGAAGAAATGACTGAAATCCGTGTTTTTCAGGTCTCTGTGTTCGCATTTGCGAACATGGGTTCGCAATTGCGAACCCCGACCAATTTCTGGAGTTTGAAAAATAAGCTAAGGGTGGGAAGTTCGCATTTGCGAACATTTCTTCGCATTTGCGAAGCCAAGGCAAAGCTGGGAAGTTCGCATTTGCGAACTATTGTTCGCAATTGCGAACACAGGCTAAATATGGGGAGGTTCGCATTTGCGAACTATTGTTCGCATTTGCGAACCCAGGCGGAATAGTGGCCAGTTCGCATTTGCGAACTATAGCTCGCATTTGCGAACACAGGCATAGAAGGGTCAAGTTCGCATTTGCGAACTATTGTTCGCATTTGCGAACACAGACACAATAGGGGGAGTTCGCATTTGCGAACTATTGTTCGCATTTGCGAACTCTGCAGAATAGTGGGGAGTTCGCATTTGCGAACTATTGTTCGCATTTGCGAACTCTGCAGACCAATTGCAGACAACAACTTCTAACATGAAAAATTGATCTCGTGGCCTATCCAAAGTTCACCCGAGCCCTCGGGGCTCCAAACCAAATATGCACATAACCTCAAAAACACATTATGAACTTGTTCGTGCGATCACGTCGCCAATATCACCTCGTTTTCATCAAATCAAGCCTCAAATGCATGATTTTCATACCTTTAGTTTTCAAAACTTTCAAACTTGGGACTCAAGGTCCAAAACATCTCAAACGACATCCAAATGTCACCAAACTTTACGGAAATCACATATATAATATTTAAGACTTGTACCGGGCGTCGGAACCAAAATACGAGCCCGATACCAAGGTCAATTAATTTATTTCCTTTAATAATTGCATCAAAAACAATTTCACATAAAAATTCATAACTCGGGCTCTAGGCCTCGGAATTCGACTCCGGACGCATGTCCAAGTCCCATATTTTCCTACGGACCTCTCGGGACCATCAAATCTCGGGTCCGGATCCGTTTACCAAAAATGTTGACCGAAGTCAACCATATCAATATTAATATCATTTTTATCCAAATTTCTCATAGAATTCATATTTTCTATCACAAAATCTTTCCGGCTACATGCTCGGATCGTGCACATAAATCGAGGCAACATAGAATGAGGTTTTCAAGGCCTCGAAGCTCGAAATGATTAATTAAATAAGTGATGACCCTTTGGGTCGTCACAATCTCCACCTCTAAAACAACCGTTCGTCCTCGAACGGACAAAAGAAAGAAGTACCGTAGTCAGGAAACAAATGTGGGTAGCGGCTCCGCATATCAGACTCGGACTCCCAGGTCGATGCCTCAGGAGGCTGACCTCTCCACTGAACACGCACAGAAGGATAACT
Source organism: Nicotiana noctiflora (assembly GCA_032618575.1). Lineage (NCBI taxonomy): Eukaryota > Viridiplantae > Streptophyta > Magnoliopsida > Solanales > Solanaceae > Nicotiana > Nicotiana noctiflora. Next base: position 7,597 of record JASVEL010012486.1, on the reverse strand, counting down.
CTTCGACCTCAGCTGTCGAACCTGCCGATCTAGAATAGCCACCGGCTCCTCCTCGTAGGATAGATCATTGTCCAATTGGACAGTACTGAAGTCTAACACATGTGTGGGATCGCCGTGGTATCTCCGAAGCATAGATACATGAAAAACTGGATGCACGGCTGATAAGCTAGGCAGCAAAGCTAATCTATAAGCCACCCCTCCCACTCTGTCTAGAATCTCAAATGGGCCAATATACCTAGGGCTGAGCTTGCCCTTCTTCCCAAACCTCATCACGCCCTTCATAGGCGACACTCGGAGCAATACTCGTTCACCGACCATGAAATCTACATCTCGAACCTTACGATCCGCATAAGTCTTTTGCCTAGACTGAGCTGAACGCAATCTCTCCTGAATAGTCTTGACCTTATCTAAGGCCTCCTGAACTAAGTCTGTACCCAACAACCGAGCCTCTCCCGGTTCAAACCATCCAACCGGTGATCGACATCGCCTACCATACAACGCCTCATACGGAGCCATCTGGATGCTAGATTGGTAGCTGTTATTGTAGGCGAACTCTGCTAATGGTAGAAAATGATCCCACGAGCCTCCGAAATCAATAACACGGGCTCGAAGCATGTCCTCAAGAATCTGAATAGTCCTCTCGGACTGGCCATCCGTCTGAGGATGAAATGCTGTACTCAACTGAACCTGAGTGCCTAACTCCCGCTGGACCGCTCTCCAGAACCGCGAGGTAAACTGCGTACCCCGATCAGAGATAATAGATACTGGAATAAAGTGTGCTGACTTGGTCAGCCTATCAACAATGACCCAAATAGCATCAAATTTCCTCCGAGTCAAAGGAAGTCCAGTAACGAAGTCCATAGTGATCCGCTCCCATTTCCACTCGGGAATTTCAATCCTCTGGAATACACCACCAGGTCTCTGGTGCTCATATTTCACCTGCTGACAATTTAGACACCGAGCGACATACGCAACGATATCTTTCTTCATTCCGCGCCACCAATAGTGTTGCCGTAAGTCCTGGTACATCTTCGCGGCGCCTGGGTGAATAGAATACCGCGAACTGTGGGCCTCTGCTAAGATCAACTCTCGAATCCCTTCGACATTAGGTACACAAACTCAACCCTGCAATTTCAATATCCCATCATCATCTAAACTTACTTGTGTGGCACCTCCCCACTGTACTGTATCTCTCAACTCACGCAAATGAGGATCATCAAATTGCTTCTCACGGATACGCTCTAATAAGGAAGAACGAGCGACCGTGCAGGCTAACACTCTGCTAGGCTCAGAAATGTCTAGTCTCACGAACCGGTTGGCTAAGGCCTGGACATCTAGAGCTAATGGTCTCCGATTGACCGGAATGTATGCAAGACTACCCATGCTGGCATACTTTCTACTCAATGCATCGGCCACCACATTGGCCTTACCTGGGTGATATAATATAGTAACACCATAGTCTTTTAGCAACTCTATCCACCTTCTCTGCCTCATATTCAACTCTTTCTGCTTAAACAAATACCGAAGACTCTTATGATCGGTGTATACTTCACATGCTACACCATACAAATAATGCCTCCAGATCTTCAATGCGTGAATAATCGCCGCCAATTCTAGATCATGCACTGGATAGTTCTTCTCATGAATCTTCAACCGCCTCGAAGCATAGGCAATAACCTTGCCATCCTGCATTAACACTGCACCAAGCCCAATACGGGAAGCATCACAATAAACAGTATAAGGTCCCGTACCTGTGGGTAAAACCAATACCAGTGTTGTGGTCAAGGTTGTCTTGAGCTTTTGAAAGCTCGCCTCACATTCATCGGACCATTCAAATTGAACACCCTTCTGGGTCAATCTGGTCAGTGGGGTTGCAATAGACGAAAATCCTTCTACGAATCGGCGATAATAGCCCGCTAACCCCAAGAAACTCCGAATATCTGCGGCTGATGTCGGTCTAGGCCAGCTCTTGACTGCCTCAATTTTCTTCGGATCAACCTGAATACCTGCTGCCGTCACAATATGACCCCGGAATGCAACTGAACTTAGCCAAAATTCACACTTTGAAAATTTTGCATATAGTTGGCTATCTTTCAGAGTCTGCAAAGTCACTCTGAGATGTTGTGCATGCTCCTCATGACTGCAGGAGTAGGTCGATATGGAAACAATGAAGACTACAACGAACAAGTCTAAATAAGGCACGAACACCTCATGCGTATGCACATATTCATGACTCTGAAGTCTGGCCATAAGAGTTGTTCTTAAATTACAACATTGTCAATTAACCCTGTTATCAAATACCTTATTCTACAAATCCCACTTTACTCAGAATGAGGTATCGTGACCTCGTGATTATTTTCCCGAATTAATGCGTCATATTTATCCTTACCCGGTGCTCGTCTCAAGGGCTAAGCTCAACGGTTTCAAAATAGAAATGGCTAAATATGAACAGAAACTATACAAGAATTGTCAAATAGTCCTAACGGGCATGACTCTTATTTACGAATGCAATACGAAAATATTAATTTCATAAAAGAAGAATTTTAAACACATAAACTCTTACTACCAGGATCCAGTCCTCATATGATATCCACCGCAGCTTGAAGCTCGGCTTAGAAATATTTCACATTATGCCAAAAATTGGAGGATCTCATCCTCAACTCTGAATCACGGTGCTTGCACATCATATCATCTGAAATTTTTCATTTCCTTTCTTTCTTCCTTTCAATAATTGTCCGTCAAAGATAATCACGACATAAAATAAGCCCTCATACTGATAGGGAGCACAATTAACGATTAAAATTAGTTATCCCGAAAATTATATCAAAACCCATTGTAATAAGTAATATAAAGTCACTCTTAGCCTCATGGATATTTTAGTGACTAACACCTAATAATAGGGATGTCTATCCTCATGTAATATCTCAACGTGAGTATTTCCCTAAGTAGGTTTGATGATTACGATACTCGCTCATGAATGGAGCATGTTAAAAGGACTCGCCTAAATTTTCTTTCAAAAACCAAATTAAATTAAGGGAAAAATTATTATGTCTATAACAATCTGAATTATACGTGTGATGACCACATTTGGTGTAGTGACCTCCCTCATATCATAAAAATTATATCAATGGCTGGGTCTCCACCTCTAGGATTTTCACCTCCACCTCTAACATCATAACCTCTACATCTGGCTGGCCATGTAGGATAATTATTAACTGCAATGGAGCGTGTAGCCTGAGTGCTTTCCTAAAATTGTATTTCTCCAATATTCCACATTCACGACAATTCCTTTAAGGATCAGTTAACTTATTGCTCATGGCAATATATATTCGGACACAGTCATTGTGACCTGGTACAACCGTTCAGGATCGCACATACCACATATTGCAGAGAATCTCGGGGTGACGTCTTCATAACATTTTCTAAAAATAGAGTTTAGTAGATAGCGTTGCATTGGCCGGCTTGCCCTCTTGGTAATCTTGTCACAAACATTGATGGCCAATTTCCTCTTTTGCTATGTTGGCTTAACACTGCGTTGAGCTACCCCGTTTACTCACAAACTATTCGTTATTCTTCTGGGGCGATTTCTTACCCCATGAAATGAACCAACCTTAAATATGTATAAATTATTTAGAGGACCTTTCTATACCATATATATATAGTCCAATAACTCACCATATTTGTCCTTCACAACTCCAACACATCGACCGGACGTCAAGGTCCGTTGAAACCCAACACGATTTATTAGGTGATCTCCGGATATAATTGCATCTTCCGTTGGGACCATAACTGATGTGGTAAATATATTATCTTCCCACTATTTCTGTGTGCCTTCTGTAGCACAGTAAAATGAACTCCTCGCATTCGACTATTCCCACGTTCTGTAATTCCTCATAAGAACTGTCAAGCACAATCTCGTGGGTTCTCAAAAGATGCACCGCTGAAGGTGGTAGCGAAGACTTTGGTGAAACCTATCCGTCCTCCGTAAAACTTTTGAAGGCATAGTTGATCTATCACCAGCCTGTGCCATTGTTCGGCTGGATAAGCGGTACGTGACTACGCCATTCGTGGGAAGACAAGAGTGGAAATTTGACTTAACACTTTGAAGAACAAATTCGCACGATAAGAAAGAACAAATAAGAGACTCTTTCCTAACTCAATAGACTCTGGAGGACAAGTACAGACATCTCCGTACCTACCTCTCAAACTCTACTAAGCTTGTTCGTGAGTGGTGAGACCTATGTAACCTAGAGCTCTGATACCAACTTGTCACGACCCGGATTTTCCCCCAACATCGGGATCGTGATGGCGCCTACTCGTGGTAGCTAGGCAAGCCATTGTATTCATACTATCCCGTTTTTAACAAAATTTTAATTAAATAAATGCGGAATAACAAATCACACGGTGAAAATCATACTGAAATCCTCTACCCAAGACGTGGAGTCACCAACTCACAAACTACTATGGAATACTACACATAAAAGTATGAAAGAAATATAACATAATTCTGTTTGTCTCGGAACAATGAGACTACAGCTATTAACATAAATAAAGAAAGAGACGCCGGGCCTGCGGACGTCTGCAAGCTACCTCGGTCTCAAATATGATCAACTCCCACGCAATCTATTTACTGCTGCTGCTCCTCCTGATCGTAACCTGGACCTGTGCAAAAATGCACAGAAGTGTAGCATCAGCACAACCGGCCCCATGTGCTGGTAAGTGCCTGGCCTATCCCGGCGAAGTAGTGACAAGCCTAGGACCAGACACCCACATAACCCCGTGCAATTCAATATATATATATGTGTACCACAAAATAACAAGAAATAATCAAGTATTAACACAATAAGGAATATCTTAAAGAATTCAACAATTAACCACGGTTAATAATTTCACAAGGAAAAACAAAGTGTAATGTAAACACAAGTAATATCAAGTCAAGGAATAGCAAACAATTGCACGGCATCACCCTTCGTGCTTTTACTCTCATCCTTACCAAATAAACAAATAAAGTACACGGCATCACCCTTCGTGCTTTTACTCTCATCCTCACATCCATAGTACGGCATGATCCTTCGTACATGGTTCAATAACAGAGGCACGGCATGATCCTTCGTGCATAATCAATAAATAAACATGGCACGACATTAACCTTCGTGCATAAATAAATAAACATGGCACGGCATCACCCTTCGTGCATTATCACTCTTCCTCACCCAAATAACAATCACAGTTAAGGGCAGAGAAAGAAACAACAATTCATAAATCGTCCCATCAAGGGCAATCAATAATTATCTTCACAACAAGTCCCAACAAGGGAGAACAATAACGATTCACCTGTAATATATCTCAAAATATCATTTTCCAATGACTCACGGTCATACTAGACGCCAGAGTGTATGGATGCTCGTCACCACAGCCCATACACCGCACTCGATCACATAACACATAACACATAATCCTATTCCCTCAAGCTAGGATAGAAGAAACACTTACCTCGAATGCTTATGAACAATTCACTCCGTGGAAATGTCTTTTCTTTCAATTTGGCTCCAATCCAACCGTATCTATACACAATTGATTTAATATCATCAATTCTACTCAACAAACTAATTCTTAATACCAAATACCACTTTTACAACATTATGCCATGAATAGTAAATTTCAACCCCGGGCCCACTTGGTCGGAATTCGGGGTTAGGACCAAAATCCGGTTACCCATCCCCCCACGAGTTCATGTATATAATTTGTTTCAAAATCGGACCTCAATTCGAGGTCCAATTCCCTAATTTATGAAAAACCCTATTTTCTAACAAAAACAAGAATTTTACCATGAAAACATTTGATTTCTAATGAAAAACATGTTTAATGATGTTAGGAATTGAAAGAATTAAGTAAAAAGTGACTTACAATCGATTTGATGAAGAAGAAATCCTTGAAGAATCGCAAATGGGTGTTTTAGTTTTGTAAAAATGTGAAGAAATGACTGAAATCCGTGTTTTTCAGGTCTCTGTGTTCGCATTTGCGAACATGGGTTCGCAATTGCGAACCCCGACCAATTTCTGGAGTTTGAAAAATAAGCTAAGGGTGGGAAGTTCGCATTTGCGAACATTTCTTCGCATTTGCGAAGCCAAGGCAAAATTGGGAAGTTCGCATTTGCGAACTATTGTTCGCAATTGCGAACACAGGCTAAATATGGGGAGGTTCGCATTTGCGAACTATTGTTCGCATTTGCGAACCCAGGCGGAATAGTGGCCAGTTCGCATTTGCGAACTATAGCTCGCATTTGCGAACACAGGCACAGTAGGGTCAAGTTCGCATTTGCGAACTATTGTTCGCATTTGCGAACACAGACACAATAGAGGGGAGTTCGCATTTGCGAACTATTGTTCGCATTTGCGAACTCTGCAGAATAGTGGGGAGTTCGCATTTGCGAACTATTGTTCGCATTTGCGAACTCTGCGGACCAGTTGCAGACAGCAACTTCTAACATGAAAAATTGATCTCGTGGCCTATCCAAAGTTCACCCGAGCCCTCGGGGCTCCAAACCAAATATGCACATAACCTCAAAAACACATTATGAACTTGTTCGTGCGATCACGTCGCCAATATCACCTCGTTTTCATCAAATCAAGCCTCAAATGCATGATTTTCATACCTTTAGTTTTCAAAACTTTCAAACTTGGGACTCAAGGTCCAAAACATCTCAAACGACATCCAAATGTCACCAAACTTTACAGAAATCACATATATAATATTTAAGACTTGTACCGGACGTCGAAACCAAAATACGAGCCCGATACCAAGGTCAATTAATTTATTTCCTTTAATAATTGCATCAAAAACAATTTCACATAAAAATTCATAACTCGGGCTCTAGGCCTCGGAATTCGACTCCGGACGCATGTCCAAGTCCCATATTTTCCTACGGACCTCTCGGGACCATCAAATCTCGGGTCCGGATCCGTTTACCAAAAATGTTGACCGAAGTCAACCATATCAATATTAATATCATTTTTATCCAAATTTCTCATAGAATTCATATTTTCTATCACAAAATCTTTCCGGCTACATGCTCGGATCGTGCACATAAATCGAGGCAACATAGAATGAGGTTTTCAAGGCCTCGGAAGCTCGAAATGATTAATTAAATAAGTGATGACCCTTTGGGTCGTCACACGAAATCTGAGGGGTGTGTGAATGCGGTTCAGGAGCCTTAAAGGTAGGCTCAGGATCATAACAATGATTGTCATGTATTTGAAAAACCGGTTCACCGGACGACTTCTGTAAAGTAGCAGGTGGGGGTGCCACGAAAACAGGGGTGACCGGAGGAGGAGTATTTTGTCTAGCTGGTGGAACCTGGGATGTATAAGGGTTTTCCCCTTGATAATATGGATAGATTGGTGCACTTGTCGAGGGATCAATAGGCGGACGCTCTGGAACTGGTGTAAGAGCAGGAAGGTTTGGTGGTGACTGTCCCCTAGCCCAGGCTAGGTGCATCTCTGTTATTTGCCGTCTTAACCGGTCCACCTCATCTTTCATTAGCTGTATCTCTGTTTTCTCTCCATCGAGACTTTTGCCGGAACTAGACATGCTTGCT